>JACCPG010005278.1:0-128657 GCA_016069955.1 Drepana arcuata
TTTCCCTGGAGAATACAGTATGGAGTTCTTCAAGAATGTGAAGAGATACCTGCAGGGTCAGCGCGAGCAATACTCCTGGCGTTACAGGCATCCATAGGAGGCGGTAGCCGCTTACCATCTGGCGGACCGCATGCTTGTTTGCCACCCGTGTGGTATATAAAAAAAGGAACCCATTCAATGACCTTTAAAAACGAATCTAAGTATGTATCATATTGGTTGAATGTATCGCTTATGAAGGGATTACCTTCACCTCGAGCTCGTCCTTGCAATGTCGAATTCCTTTACTATATCTGGCAACCAAAGGTTGTTGTTTTAAACCTCTGCCTAACATTTCGGGGCCATTTGTGGGAGTGAGTAAGGATGAAGATACTTTTTTGAATACTTCTTTGAAATATCCAAACTTTTAGTGCATCAGACTCAGCCAAGAAGCAAATTATGGGGAGGTGAACTCTCAGATTATTAATTAAGAAATATTTCCGTGATAATTATTCTAGGGAAATTATCAAAAACTTGTTTTCACTACTAGCTTTGCATAATTTCACCTATACGAGCAAAACGCTATGCAATACCGATTGAATTTAGACAATGTTGGTACAATCATATCCACATTTAATGTACCTCATACTTGTATTATATATGTACGTATACACAAGTGCTGTGAAAACATCGTTCCATCCATTGAATATTTACTCTCACAAAACGGAGTACAATCTCCCTTAAATAAACAATGTGGTTATTTTGACATCCAGCAAACGCAGGCTTGTTCAATTTCTGAACGCTTAGACATATTAAGTTTAAAATTTAACTAATAAGATGCTTAATAAATTCAACGACACGAATTACCATCATCATTTAGCGGTTGATAAGTGTGAGGACGAAAAGTGCCCTTCTCGAGGGGATCAAAATCATAGTAATAATCGTAAAAAGTTTGGGAGTAACGTACGCAGTGTGAATTTGGAAGGTAGTCAAACGATCTCGTCATTACTAAAACGAGGTTGATGCCCTCCTATCACGTACGTGCTTTATCTTTGACTTCAGATATGACCGGAATTTTTATATAACGCCCATATAAAAAAAACGTTTGTTTGTAGTAAAAAAAGAAACTTTATGACATAATTTTGCAGTTAAAGTACTTATTTAGAACTAATTAATATGTTGGAGATTTAAGAAGATTGCTAGATAATAGAAAAGCTTCTCACTATTATAATCTCTCAATCTTTTCATCATACTTGGTGCAAATAAATGTGTCATATAATTAAACGGGCAGTTTATGCTGGATAGATTTAGGACTCCTGAAAATTAAAATGGGTGGAGAAGAACGAATCTCTAAGGAAATCTCTAGACAAGGGAGGAAATCTCTAGCGAATACCGAAAATTCCCCTGAATCCGCACAGTCCCTGTTTGGCTTCAATAGGTATAGATTAATCCCTTGCCTATGAAATTTAAACCCTGATGAGGTACTTTTCGAGGTAAAAAGATCCGTCAGAAGCCTTGGTAGGTAACATCAAGGTAGATATTTCAAAACGACCAATACACGACAACCAAAAATATCCGTTACAAAATAATTTCTACTCTATCGCCTCCTCATGACTCAAAGTCTTGCGAGCACTTATTAATATTCGCATTTACTTACATAATGTACATTAAACTGATGTAAATTAGCACTGCGGTATTCTTGCTGTTTAATAACAGCTAAAATGTAAGGAACGGAATTTATATTACGTCAATCTACTTGGTCAGAGGTCAACACTCAGTCTTTTCTCCACGTGACCTATGATGAAGTTTTCGGGATTGGCAAGTTATCTTCAGGTTCCCTCAACCCAGAAATCTTGAGGTCTATTCATATGCATATGGTTGAGAGATCGAGACGAGAGTTACGATTAGCAATGGACATTAAACAAACCAAATTAACGCTATTCATCGTGAAATAAAAATCATATCAGCAATTACTAATGTTTCAACAAATCTCACTTATTTTGACACAAATTAATGTTTTTTGTGAATGAATAAACCGCAATCTAATAAACTCTTGAAAATGTTTCAAGATTTAATGCTACTAAGGAAATTGCAACTTCGGAATATTCTTAAAACTATTAGGTTTACAGTACAGCGTTAACTTATATAACTTCATGATAAGTTAAATGAGTGCATCTAAAATGGAGTGCACACGCGGGGTGTCTGAAGATTGCATTGTTGCTCTAAAATAGTGTTTATTTCTGAACAAAAGCCTATAATGTAGCAGAGCTTACAGTATTTAATAATGAAGGATTAAGCCGATTGTATTGTTTCTTATATATATATATATATATCCTCACACCTTCCTACAAGGGATCCGAAGGCGTAGGCAGAGATGTATAGGTAGTCCAAACGTACTTTCCGCCTGAGATATATTTTAGGTACCAATATGACAGTTGGCGAGTCGCTGTAACTTTAATTATATGTTTTGTTTTATAAAATGAATTGAACCTGTAAGAATGCTTAGACGAGAAATACATTGAAAAATTATCCTGAAAAGTTGAATAATAGGTCAGCTGGTAGTATATATATATATTATATAGTAAGTAGCAGTCGTAATATATTATAAGAATGAGAGTAATGTTGCCGGCATCACTATTCCCGTTCTACAGTAAAGTTTTAAACTTTGTAATAAGTATACGTTTTTTTTTGTGTGGCAAACCAGCATGCGGTCCGCCTGATGGTAAGCGGTTACCGCCGCTTATGGACGCTTGCAAACATGGGTATTGCTCGCGCGGTGCCGATCCTGCAGGAATCCTTTCAAACCCTTCATGAAGAACTCCATGTCGTACTTTCTAGAGAAAACCTCAACGGAGAGCTTATTCCACAGCCTAAGTGTTCGCGGAAGGGAACACCTTAGGAACCGCGCAGTGCAAAACCTTTGTGGTTCCAAGATATGAATTGTCCGTCGATGGCGAAAGGTGCAGTGGTAGAATTTATAGTGCTGTATAGAAATTGCTGTAAATATAAAAGGCTGCTCTCTAAATATTGTCTCTTTTTCAAATACAGCACCTTTGTGGAAGCTTAAGCAGTCAGTCGTCTCCAACAAAGTCTCACGAACAAACGTATGAAATATATTGGTTAAAAATCCCAGATTTGTTGTTTTCATTCGTTTGAAATTTACAAACAACACTGCACCGGCTAAGTATTTACTTTTATTTTCCCATCACTCAAGTCTTTTGAAGTAAAGTCATAAATATGCAAGTCCAAAGTTGTAGAGGCAACTCGTATTTTAGCACTTTTAGAGCAGAGCTGGTATACCTACACAATAGGCGACCACCAGCCCCAGGCATAGGGCGGTGAAGTTTGCGAGTTACAATATCCGAACGCTCATAAATATTCACAAGAATATAAAGTCTACCTCGAAGAGTTCCATCAAGCCCACAGGGCGAGCAGTTATAGAGCAGCCTTTTACTACTTAGCCTGTTTTCGTTTAAATGTGTTCTTTGACTTAACACTACCGCGGCTAATTGGTAACTCTATCTAGCAAGTTTTAAGTAACAGCCAGTAACTTGTTAATTGCCTTTGTCTTCAATATTATTAGTCACTCGACTTGCATAGCCTTTTACTGCAAGAAACGACATCGTAGCGCAGTTTACGCTTTCAATTTAAAATCCGCTCTTAAATTTATATTTTACACCCTGAATCAATTTATATCAGATTTAATACATACGAAATGTTTTATAGTCGAATAGTTATACGAGTTTATAGTCCTCACGCCTTCCCACAAAGGTCCCCGAAGGGGTAGGCAGAGGTGTTGAGGGAATACCCATACACCCACTATCCGCCATTGATATATTTTAGGTGCTAACGTAACAGATGGCAAGTCCGTCGCCGTTACTCAAGCACGACTTTACTAAATTATGCCTTTGAATTTCTTCTTAAGCGTATGCAGGTTTCCTCTCTATGTTTTATTTTAACCGTAAAACTCATGGTGTGACTAATCATTGTACTTACGTTTAGAAAACTCATTGGTAGATTCAGGATTCGAACTTGCAATCTTTGCAACTACTCGAACCACTCTACCATCACGGCTTAATTTACGGATTATTTTTATTAATTATGTTTTGTATTGGGCTTTTAGTAACCGTAATATAGAGGAGTTTGTAGCTGTTTGTAGCCGCGCAAGTGATACTTCGGTATTGTAAGCATAAATAGGCTGAGGTAACGGTTTTCCATAGGGTGGGCCGTATTCTTGTTTGCCACTCTCTTTAAATGAAGCACTCATTAGCCATTTTTAATATTACTCAACACATAATTTCTGCATACCTCGAGTATCACCGCTTGTTAGACACGAGTTCACAGAATTTAGTATTCACTCCTAGGTTTCCTCGTAGGTTTGTGACGTTTGTGTGACAAACAATTTATTTCCCTATTTCTGTTGTGTGATATATCATTAAATAGCTTATTAAAGAATAGTAGGGGTAAGTTAAGAACGCTTTTAGATTTAGGGTTCCATTTACGATAATGTAATTAATAATTAATTAATGTAATTTTAGTTAGAGTAATGTGTCTACTCGTCTACTAGATAAACTGTTGTTTGTAGATTTGTAAAAAAATTACGCTAGTTGGTAGTATATGATGAATTTAAAAGGAAACGGCTAATTTTACTTTGCAGGTTAACGAGTGATAGTCGGCCAAGTACGTAACAACTACGGAACCCTACACTGATGTAGCCGTACACGTTTTTGTTAGGTTTTTAAGTACTTACATACTGAATGGAATTGTAACATCATAAGGAACGTTACCACCGCAACTCCATAGTCATTTAAAAGCAGTGAGTATTATTCGTATGTTATTACAATATTCTTTTAACTTCCCACCACAGTACCGTCGAAAATATTTTTCATGCGAATGCGTTTTGTATTTATCTGACATAATTGCCGCACTTGATTATGTTATTTGCCTTTATTTGTGTGAACACAATACGCTGTGATTGTGAAGAAGGCAGTATGTTTTTGCCGGATAGACGTGTTAATCTCACGCTGTCGGGAACATGTGACGTTATTATTTTTCCCGGCATCATATCGAGTGATTAATAACGTTATTTCTTCTAGCGTAATGACGCCCCTTTCGATATCATACCTCTCTTGTAGTGTATTTCGGGCTGTGTTAATAGTAAAGAATGTTGATAGGTTGATCGTGAGCTCGCTACATTATACACTCATTAATTATAATTAGCAGAGGTTTTAATTAAACGCACCTACATTTAGCTTACTAAATATGGTTTATGATTTAAGTTTCATTTTATAGAGGCCCCGGAGACAATGCATGACCGTGTAAGGGCGCAAACTAAGAAAGTTGAGTACAACTAAAAGTTCTATTTAAAATTGGTATTATCCGACTGGTGCCTTACCTTGTAGAAGATCGCAGACAAGAAAGACTGTCTGAAAACTGGTACAGGAATTATATTCCACAAGAATAATGGGCTATAGTAATTCAAAAACGTTGATCGTTACGGCACCTACAATATATGTCTGGCGGAAAGTGGGGCATTACCTAAAAACCTCTGCCTACCCCGTCGTGGAGCCTTGTGGGAAAGTCCTATTGTGAAATTTGTTAGTGTTATTAAAAAAAACAAGATATTACTCGCAGCTTCACCCGCATAAAAAAGCATATTTCATTGGTAATATTTTTTTAGATTAAAATATATCATATGTAGCTAATTTCAATTCCAATCCAGCAATTATTATATCTCGTCAGTGTTGATGTGATTTAGTAACAAGCTGACACATTTTTAATATTAATAATAGTAGGCTACAAATTAATAGTAGGCTATTCTTTTTTTTTAGATTAAAATATATCAAATGTAGCTAATTTCATTTCCAATCCAGCAAATATTATATCTCGTCAGTGTTGATGTGATTTAGTAACAAACTGTCACATTTATAATATTGACAATAGTTGCCCACAAGTTAATAGTAGGCTATTCATAGAAATATTGTGTAAACGTAATGTTTAATTATTCGATTATCTTGTAGCGCATTATGATCTAGTCTATACTAGAATGTTAAGGGTTGTAACTTTTGAAGATTTGATATGTATAAGAGATAAGTTGGACGGTGGTGTAAATCAACACGTCAATATTTTCACATCATTTAGCAAACTACAGGGGTTCAAGGGGTTGTAAAATTATTCTGAACACGAATGTATGTATTACTAGTCCGTAGCGATCACAAATTTCACGCGAACATCCCTCCAAGGCTATAAACCAGTCCACTCCCGTACCACGCATTCTAGATGAGCTTACAGATTTTAAATTCGCAATACGTTGAGAGAAAAGAAAAGTTATAATAGAACATTGTTGAAATCTCGATTAAAAATACAATAACCCATTAAAATTTTAAGATCAATTTATATGCAGCCACACTTAAACCTAAACTAAGTCCATAGAAAAGTCTTAAACTTAATACCACGAACATAAATTTGGAGAGCTATTAAAATAAATTGCGATTGCGTGACATCGCAAGGAGCAAATATAAATAATGCGACTAAAGCACGAGTAATATGAAGTATTTTATAACAGAAGAACCCTGTCCAATAGCTCCCGACTTATCGAAATCATATTTCAGGGACGTGCGGAGGACGGTGTAGTTTACCCTTTTCCAAGGCATCGTCCATTAAGCTGCGTTTACACTAGATCCAACAGCCAACCTAATAACAGTCAGTTGGTTTTCAGATAGGGAAAATGTGCTTACTTGCTTCTCTTACTTGCCTTGAGGCAAACTTGAATCATGTAAACGCAGCATCGCCCTTTTCTAAAGCATTGTCTATATCACATTGTCACGAGCACGCGGCGACACACGATATTCGCCAAGATATAACTTTATTCTGGTTACATTTTCTCGTAATTCATGTTCCTTAAAGCAAATATATTAGCATCGTATGAATATGAATAAAATTATGCTCATTTTTTTTGTTTAAAAAGAGAACATACAAATGTTTAGGTACGCAACGTATAATGCCAAAAAATATATGAGACTGCCGCAATCTCTTAAAACTGTAAGTGCATTTTTTTTTAAATTTTTCAACACTCATGTTTATAGATGTTTTGATAACTAGGCTTATTCTCATCCAAGTCAATTTAAAATCGTTAGAAATTGACAATATTTTCAAATTAAAACTTTCAATCTACACACGTGAATGGAAAACACAATCATATAATTATTATGAGTTAATTTATATGTGTGTAAACCTACCTACTAACTGTTGGTAATAAACAAATAAATACATTGTAAATAATATTGATGTTCATTGATGTCTGTCTATTCATATATTACTACACGCTCTGATCTAATCTATATGCACGGCAGAAATAGAAACCACAGCAAGACTGAAAGCCTAACCAAGTTAATTCATGGTTGCGGTTGGAGAGTCCGCGCTTTGAGGGAAATGTTTGACTCGAAGTTCCTTAGGTATGCCAGGTAGACAGTCGAGTACTACAAACAAACAAGATGCAAGGAAGCCAACAGTCCGCCGTCGGGTCCACTACGGCCCCTAATGAGACTCCATCGTTAAATAAATTGGATAAAGACGGTCGTGATCTCTCAAGAACAACTTGAACCTCTTAGCAGTGACTAGCAATTAACTAAATTAAAAGATTCTTCGTGCACTCACAGGAACGTCTAAAATAATTCCTCAACCTCTTCTCTCATTCTCTTTAAATTACTCGAGTAAATGGCGTTCCAATTTAGAGTTACTATAAGGTTGTTATATTAAACGACTGTAAACAAATGAAAATATCAATAAAAATCTTGCTATCATAACTCTACCCTAACAAGAATTACAACATAACACATAATTTATAATGTTAACTCATTATATTGATTTCTGAAGCGGAGTAATGTGTGTCAATGAATACATAAGGCTTAGAGGTGACCGACCAGAAGTTGAATGTTTAAATTTACACATGTAAATAAGTAACATTATGTAGATCAGTACTTGGTATAAACATACGTACACTCTTTTAAGTGTTTTATTTTAATAATATGACACTTTCTCATACTTATTGTGTACTTGCGTCTAGAAGTCTACGGCTTATTTTTATGCGGCAACCAATTTCATTTTATTTAACTTATTACTTCTCAGTTATTAAATCTGCATTATTGACTATCATTATCGAACCTTGCTTCTTCTTAGCCTTAATAATGATGTTTCGACAAATACACAAAAGTTCAAAATAATTAAATTGTAATATAATATGAGAGTGTGCACGTATGACGTGACGATTTAACGCAGATCTCACAAAGGAGCCGGTGTTCCCGGCGTCAGCTGAGCCAGGAGCTCGCGACCCGGATCATCGGATTAACTGCCTGTAACAGTATGTCAGCTGCCCGAGCAGGCAAGATTTACGCGTCTGTTTTCATTCTCTATTAAAAGGATTTGTTACAACTCGCTATACATTATTGTCTTGCACAGTCGTCAAATTACTCACCTTGAGCGAAATTCAGATTCCTCGAAGGATCAGAGATTTCAACTACGCAGGAATTGAGCAATCAATATGCTTTATTTTCATTGTATTTGTAGCTGACAGAGGGATAGAAATCCGTCGTCAAAATAACCCCTTTGATATTGACATGAGTGTCGGGTGCATGTCAGACTGGGCTCATATTGGATCTAGCCGGTTCCATATCCACAGCCACGGCGGTACGAGTGTAAGCCTTTAATCTCTGCATTGCGTCACACTGAGCGGAATGAGAGTTATCGGTTTCCCTACTGATAAACACAAATAAATGAACCCGGCCACGCATGCCAGCTCAATAATGCCCGACCGCCGGATAAAAATTGATTATCACATTGGATCGATCGATTTATACTTTTGTAGGTTTTAGCGTTCAAAGTATTGTCTTGAGTGTAAACATGTCATTGCTTCTGATCTTTAAGAAATGTTTTTTCAATGATAAGTAATATGTTTACGTGTGAAAAAAAATTACTTAGTAAAACTTTGGCAACCTAAGTAGTTCTTCTACTTGGTGGACAACGGATGTCTAACTATTCTGAATCTTATATTTCTTTATTTTCGGTTCATTCGGTTTTTTACAAAAATAATCTAATATTTAATTATTTTTATTTCATACCTTGCCCAGAATTACTACACTGATGACAATCTTTGTGTCACTTGTTTAATTAGTGAATGTGTGTGAATTAGTGAACATTGTAGGCTTTGTAAATTTCCAGATCTTGGTAACTTGGTTATACTTATCTTGTTTTGTGTATGTTTTGTATAGCAAGCAACGACCTATTATCGGGCCTACGCTGTTCCTCCATACTTAACTACTAATGCTGTAACATAATAATATTTTTATTGTATACCTAATGATCTGAAAAGAGTACGGTGAAGGATAACATCGAGAGCAAACCTGCATACGTCTCTGAAGACTCGCCATTTATCACCTTGACACTTAATATATCTCTGGCGGAAAGTGGGTGTGTGGGTCTACCTAGACACTTCTGTCTACCCCTTCGGGGACCCTTGTAGGAAGGCGTGATGATATAATAAGTGCCCATCTTTGATTTGATTTGATTGATACTAAATAAACCATTTTATTTATTTGTTAGCCCATTCATCGGCCTCCGGAGGAAATCTTGCGTGCTTCATGACAAATAATTATTGTTTCCTACTCGGATAGAATTACTGAAAAAAACAGCGTGCTCACCTAACGCGGTCCTGACTAACGATGTATAAAATTTCCATTGTCATCAATCTCTGACACAACGCCGAGGATTCGCAAACTCTTCACTAATTGCAATTTGAACAAAAACTAAAAAGCGAAGTCATCGCTCGCTGCATTTTTTTTACATTTCGTTCTTTAAACATTGAGCGTAACAGTCGTTAAAAATAAATGTTACCTACTTATAAAGTTGGACTGCCATAGATGTGACATTATACCTATACACTGTTCAACATTTATCTTCAAATTTAAGTAAAACTTAACTCTGAGACAATACACATTCTAAAAAGGCATATAGGTATAAAATAAATACCTAAAAAATATCAAATCGATAGGACGCTCAAGGACGGGAACATCAAAAGTACTCGAAACCGACGAGCATGTATGAAAAGACTGATGAATGTGGACGAAGCGAAAGAGATATGTAAGTCTAGAGAGCAGTTCTCTCTAGACTTAGCGCTCTATACTCTCTGTCTACCCCGTTAGGGACTCGGCGTGATGATATGTACCTATATATGTATGAGAAATCAGAATAAGACTTTAGAAGAAACTCTAAGAAGAGTCCCAGCGATGGCAACAGTCGCCAAAGTTATGTCGTATACATTTATTCTTTCTCGGACCCTTGGGTCACATGTGCATAGCAAACATATATACGAGTAGTTACTTAGGTCGAGTTTAGTGGCAATGATGAGTCCGCATTGTCAGTGACTTTACCAAATACGTGTACTGCACTATCGTTTGTACGAGTTAACAGATTAGGATATGAATTTTGAGTTAAAAATTAAAGCTTTTTCCCGCAACAGATATGAGCTTAAGACTAATCACGATAGTTTAGTTAAAAAAAACTCATTGGTAAGATTGGGATACGAACTTGAAAGCTTTGTGTTGCAACTAATCGAATCACTTGAACACCATGGCTATTATTATAAATGAATATACAATTACATAAAGAAACGATGTGCAAATTAAGGGTTTTTTGTTGACCCAATGCGTAGGCGGAGACTGGAAGGGTGGGCGGAATCAGTGATAAGGAGGAGTGCCCCAATATATAATCTGTGCCATGTCGCCGACGTACTACCTACTAAATCAAACCACTGAAAACAATGAAAAAGGTACGTTGGTATACTCAAAATTTAAATAGGTATATGTCATCCTTTTTCATACTACAAAGGTGGTCAGCATGCAGCCCGCCTGTTTTTCGAACCCGAGGCGGAAAGCTTTGCGTTCTATTAGATGCATGGAAGGGCCATGGACTTACAAGCGCGATTACCACTTGATAGGCCCACTAGTGCCTCGAACCCCTCAACTTAATTTACATAATAATAATCTATTCTTTTTTCAAGCTTAAATTTTCTTCGCACCTGATCCCACAAACAAGGTCTCATCATGTAACGCGAAGTCACGTAAATTAGGTAGGATATATACTAATCCCGAGATAAAACGCTTAAGCTGCTGCCGTAATGTCGTGTGTAAGCAGCTTTATTTGCTGTAAACATTTGCGTTCTCGTTTGCTTTAAATAATAAAGGAACCCTAAACACCGGCAACATTTCTTGCAACTAAACACTCAAGTGGAATATTCATTTTGGCTGCTTCAAGTATCAATGTTGTGTATATTGGATACGTATAAACTACACGAAGTTAGGAATGAAGGCGAGTGATGGTTGAATGTGATGAGCCGGAATACATATCAATAGAGATATTGGCAATAAATAAGCGGATAAAATATGGCCGTTTAAGGTGGAGGGCAATTTGTACGCTCGGTATCTTGAGTATCGGGAAGATCGCCGTCCAAAATTACCTACAACAGGTTTTTGGCCCATGATTTGTAGCACCCGCGGGCGTTGTTTGATCCGACACGTGCTTTTCCTTGTCTGCCCAAAACAGCCAGAATGTACGCAGAATTATTTTGATACGTGACCACCAAACACGATCCAGTTAACTGTTAATCATATACTTAAAAAATATATATTTTTGAAAAATCTCTTCCATTTTTAAGTCGGTTAATAAAGGAGACTCCAAACAACATTTGTTATACATCATGAGCTTAGACCACGAATACTTATACAGTTCTTAAAAAAATCTTTCATCTTGTATCTTTCATTTATCAATAATTATTGGAAGTTGGAATAATAATATTTCTGTAATTATCAAAGGTATACAAGTTACCTACCTATGTTAAAAATAGGGTTGGAATTTGAAAGTCATTCAATAATTGTATAAGCCAAGCGAACATCTAGAAATTAGTTCTTGGGTCAATTGTTCAAAATCCATTTCTATTTTCTTTTTTTTCATACGAATAGGCTTTTTCTTATTTCAAATAAAATTTTTAAAACAAACCAAAAACGAGATTAGAGGCAATTAAAACTGAGAGCCGCAGTGGCCTGGTGGTTTGAGTTGCCTTCAGCACAAAGATAAATCCCGAATGTACCAATGAATGCACTAAATTCTGAACTTAGGTACAGTGATTAATACGAGAGAAGCACGAGCTTTACGGTGAAGGAAAACATCGAGAGGAAACCTGCATACGTGCTGGAGTAACGACGATGGACTCGCCATCTGTCACGTTGGCACCTAATATACCTCTGACGGAAAGTGGGTGTGTGGGTATTACCTATACACCTCTGCCTACCCCTTCGGGGACCTCACCCCCTCACCCCTACCTTGTGGGAAGGCGTGAGGATATATTATACTAATATATATACTAATAATTAATGTTTACTTACAAATACATCTTACTAATCTTATCTTACTAATATTGTAAATGTGAAAGTTTGTAAGTTTGGATGTTTGCGGTTCTTTCACGGCTAAAAGGCTGAACCGATTTGGCTGAAAGTTGAAATGGTGATGGCTTATACCTAGGAATAGGACATTTCTTTTTAATCCCGAAAATTCAATATTATAAGTATGATGATCTTTCACGGCATTGCGGCTGGATCAATTTTAGCAGCAAAATACATAAGCTACTTTTTCTTACATAAGCTATTTTTTCTTAGTCTATATATATATCTATATATAGATTTACACATTAGCAATCTCATATTGTGAGATGAGTGTATGAATTAGGTTCTTATAAATTCTAGGTTACTAATTGGTGGGATTGGTTTATAGCCGTAGCCAATTATGTATAGAATAAATAAATGACAAGCCAAATTAATTGTGCAGAGAAAGCATGATTTCCTTATTTGTGAGTATAAGTACATACCGATAGACGTACGTAATCTTTACATAAAGAAAGTTGGTGCGGCAAAACTTTTGCAATAAATTCTTAATTTCGTAACAACATTACAGGACATTCGTTAAGCAAAGAGATGTTAGGAGCAAGTTTTGTATTAAATAATAAATGCCTCCTACACGTATCATACTTTTAAGCGTTACATAAGATATATAGCCATCATTTATTTTTAATTTTGTAAATTTGTAAGCTGTATTTAACGTTCCTTCTATCCCCTTATGTATTTGTGTATTTACGAAGTAAGAATTAATAAGATTTTATACATATTTCTAATTTCAGAAGTATTTCTAAGAAGTAAAACTTCATATGTTGAAAAATTTTCAAAATCGAAACTAACAGTTATCCGTAACAAACCTGTTAAGGAGATTACATTTAATTTACTTGCTCGGAGAAATGATGCCAAGTATGCAACATTTGCTAAGTACGCAATCAAGTGATAAAATTTTCTGAAAAATCGAAATAAATAGTACAATAATAAAATTGCTATTTCCGGATCCTATCGGCCGAGTGCGTACTTATAGGTACCTACTTTACCACGAGCAACAAGGTGAGCATAAATTCACGGAAAGCTCAATTTTCGCACGTTATGCAAAACCTTAACCGTTGCCGTTCGAATAATTCGTGATAGGAAAATGGAATTGTATGCAGAATAATAAAACTCTCCGACCCTTCCAATTCCACAATAAATCTTACCTCAAGCTCAACATACCTTAACATATCTCAACATATCTACTTAACAAACTTTTTATACTCGATCAAAAACCGAAAAATCATAGCGAAATAAATTCTGAAGATTTCAAAATAGGTTTAAGGAAACACTTCAAATGAAAAGTTGATGGATAACTTTCAGTACCTTGTTTTAGATTACCGTTTGCAACTTTAAACGACTTAAGCAATATCGGTCAAACTACCATAAAAATACTTAAAAGTAGGCAATGATATTTCACCACAAGTTTGCAAACAATGTTCCCCGCTTACAGTTGTGTTTAAAACATTTTGAAAAAGTATTTAAATTAAACTTTAAGTAGGTATATACCATCTGGTATGTAGGTGTACCAGTATTGCAAGTGATGCCTCGAAACAACAATTGTGGCGTTTCTCATCAATATTGCGCGCACGTTCGAAAACTTTCTGCCACAATTACCTGAGAGCTCAAGTGTCGGAAAATATATTGGTTTTGTTCGTCTCAGTCACAACTATCTGGCGAATCGATTTCTTTGCGAATAATCTATTGAAAATTGAGAAACGTAGCACGTTTCAATCTCAGAATACAGAAACATTTATAAGAAATTTAGAACCAATGCAAATATTCGTCAGTCATTATTGGAGCTTCTATTAGATAGAAGCTCTAATAATGACCGTATTAAGCATATACTTGGTGGCTGTTTTAAATTATAATACCGACTATTTAACTATTATATCGGGATTGAAGCCATCGGGTCGAATCGGGGATCACTGTTAAATATGCAAAACAGGTGAGGATGGTTCTCCTATTTTAAATTGGAATTGTCTTGGTATAGCACCTCCAGAGAAGACCATACAGAGAAGTACCTTGTGCTTCAAGGAAAGATTTTACTTTCGATGAATAGTTCGTAACGCGAGTAATATTTATTGGTAGGTATTGTTACCCCTGCAGACTAGGCACAGTTGTATACCTAGAAATATCAACCAAAATATTTCTTCAAGCCTTCCCACAAGGGTCCTCAAAGGGTTAAGCAGAAGTACTAACACGCCCTCTATCCTCAGCAAAATCTATCTATTGTGTATTTAAGTGTTTATGATAAATTTAACTTCATACTACATCTCGAAGGAATTTATTATCTAGGAAAAGTCTGCTTCGCTGTAACTGTAATTATATTTTCCTAGGAACATAAATACTATTTATTCAATAACACTAAATGAGGCAACTTGGATTATCACTAACGACTTGGTCTTAATTAAAAGTAATAAGCCAAAGATGTGAGTTAGAACATTGTGGCTAATCAAGTGTATTCAGAAAATAGAGGTAGTCACGAGACTTTCATTACTACGAGTCCATTTATAATAAATAGTATATAATTATGTCACGGAAGGTCCCACATCCGGTTGGCAAATTAATTAATAACACGCCGGTCGGGACCGTGGGGGGCCGAAAACCTAAAGCGAAGTAAAAATACAATTCAGTCCAGCTTTGGTTAGCTAGCAGAAAAGACCGGTACTGTATGACCCAAAATAATAAGCCGCAACCCACAGCACCAGTGATTTATTGTTTTGGCTTTACGAAACCTCACTCGGAACTCTGATAAAAAATGATCGCACTTATTAACACCATGCGCCGAACCCGACTTTATTATTTTTGACCGATTTCAGTGACATGCAAAATTTTTTTCAGTTTTTTGTTTGTTTAAACAATGTAACGTGTAGAAAGGTATATTACGTTCGCTTAGACAGCGACGATACAGATATACATAATGTATGTGAGTGTGTGATACAAGAGACAGAGGAAGACCAGATTACAACTACACATATCATATCGGCAGAGAGAGTAGAGTGCCAGCTCTAGACTTACAAAACTCCCTCGTTTCATCCACATTCATCCAGTCTCTTCATACATGCACACTGTCAAGTACACTTGAGGTTCCCGTCCTTAAGTGCAAGGATTAGAACCTCAAAAGAGTCTAGAGATAACTGGCACTCTGCCATCTCTGCCTACCTCCTGAGGTATTTCACGTGTGTCATAATCTTATTTTTGTTTAAAATAAAATACCTGTTTTTTTCTGAGATATAGAGTGGATCATGTTTTTTTTATTTAATTGTATAATAAAGATAATGCGCCTTCGTGGTTTAATTTAAATTACTATAGAACAGCCCTACGCATTATCACCTGGAATTCCTTACAGGGTTAGTAAAGAGTGTATAGCGCCAGTTCTCTTTAGATCTAGAGACCTCTTTCGCTTCCTCCACATTGAACAGTCTTCTTATGATTTCACATTGGCACTGTTTTTTAACATATGCGAAACTGACCCTTAGCATACTAGGTACATACGAAATGTAAACATGTACATAATGGTACTAGCTGTGCCCCACGATTTTAGCGCGTAAAATGTTACTTCATTTATCGTTTTTATTTTTTTTTCTTCTGGACAATATTAATTATTACATGATAATAATTAGCTAATAGCATATCTCTGTGCCAAATATCATCCAATTCCATTCAGTAGTTTTTGCGTGAAAGAGAAACAAAAATCAACAATCTTTCGCATTTATTACATCAAAAATAATCCCTGGAGAGTTTCTTTTTATTTATTTTTATAGTTCCCGTTCTCGAGAGAATTCGGGGATAAAATATATAGCTTAAACTAACTATTTCGCTGAAACTTTTAGTGATAGAATTTTGGAAATCGATCCAGTCGTTTTTGAGTCTATCCGCTACAAACAAAAATCTAATCTTGCCTATTTAATTATATAGCCATAAAGATAAAGCTTTCTAATGGTGAAATATTTTGTTTAATCGGTCGTTTTTATTTTAAATGGTAACAAACAAAATATCTAATCTACTTGTTATCTCGTACTTATGGAATCTCACTAATGAGATACCCTAAATGAAAACCATAGTGTTTTCTTTTCAGTTCTATCATATTACGATCTTTTAGACCAAATTCTCTTTCTATTAACTTAATAAAACAAGCCGTCTAATTGCCGTACAGTAATAATGTAGTCCATTTCTCATTAAACGCTTACTTGGTAAAGTAATCGTTCATTCTTAATCCGGCCTGAAGATAAAATAATAACTTATTCTGTTTTAGAAGCTAAGGAAATTGAAATTTCTCTTATAATAAATTATACCCAATTAAAATACAAAATAAGATAAGGCCATACTTAGTTTTATATAAAACGTTTTTTCATTGAATAACTTTTAGAGCCATTGTGGCTATTACTATAAGCAAAATTCTTTACGGTATTAGAACGGGCCCACCTCCGGAAAGTTTTCAAATATTACCACCATTATTTAACGAAATGACAAAGGTTGGGCACATATTAGCAAAGTTCGGCCCTGTCCGCTTTATGACACCCGATTCATTTTTAAAGTCACAGAATGAGAGTTTAACTCATGTTATAAGGTTATTGGAGAGTTAATTATGTCACAACGTTAATAAGGTTTCATTTTTACTCAATTTTACTCTACAATATTTACTAAACAACTATCTGCAGAATAGTTTTATTCTGGATTATTACACTTTATACTTAACCTTAACGAACACGTTGAAAGAAAGAAAGGAACGTCCCACAAACTGAAATACTACACTTACTACAATATTTTACACTACTATCTTTGTTATATTATAATATACAAATGGCACCTAAAATATATCTCTGGCGGAATGTGTGTACTTATATTAATTCAAGAAACCACATCTCATATTGTAGTTATTAAGATTACAAATGTTCACAATAAACATATACATGTTTCAACTTCAAAAGCTAAACATAATGTGCACCTGTCTCCAAAATACGTGCAATAAATTTAAGACCGCCAAAGTGTCCTCATGAACGTGGTAATTAATTTACATTTTCACAAATAAAACACGTTGGTGACTCTGTGCCCTGCCGTTTCGGATCTGCTAATACGAATATGAGAGCTGCGATCCGATTCTGTTACTAGCAGACTTGTACTTTAGACATGTATTTTGACAGTTCTATAATTGTTTTGATAACTATCTGTCTAAAAGGTCAACAAAGAATCTATTGAATCAATGCATGTGGCATCTACTAAATAGAAAATCCAAATTTATAAGCTTTAAGCTATAATTATAATTAAACTTCAAGAACAGATCGTCAGTCAAGAGTGTATAAATTATCTAATAAGACCTAAAATATGTGCCATCCACGAAGACGCGCCCTACCAATTTCTAGTTGAGGGGGTCGCGGGATGCGGGGAGTATGACACGAGTATATTAATAGTAGTGAGCGTGTGTTCTCGTAGGTAATCTGTGTGTACCGATAATACTCAGACATTGTGGAAGGTTACACACTTACTTAACTATAAGGAAGTATTACCGTGCTAATAATTTCAATTTCAAAAGCGAATGGTAAAATTCTGTGGTTGTTTAATCACCCTGCCGTAAAATGTTAACTTAACGATGGGATCGAACGATGTCGCGCTTTTTACTGCATTGATTAATGTGCCGGAAATAGGTGTGTAGCAGGGTGTCTATTTCAGTGATAGGGTTGAAGCTTAACATAATAATAATAATAATAATATATCCTCACGCCTTCCCACAAGGGTCCCCGAAGGGGTAGGCAGAGGTGTATAGGTAATACCCACACACCCACTTTCCGCCAGAGGTATATTAGGTGCCAACGTGACAGATGGCGAGTCCATCGCCGTTACTCAAGCACGACTATACATACGCCTTTTGAATTTCTTCTCAGACGTATGCAGGTTTCCTCTCGATGTTTTCCTTCACCGTAAAGCTCTTGGTGTGACTAATCACTGTACTTAAGTTTTTAGAAAAACTCATTGGTACAGTCGGGATTCGAGCTTGCGACCTTTGCGTCGCAGGCAACTGCTCGAACCACTCAGCCACCACGGCTCAATATACAGCATAACATACAATAAATAAATAGTAACATGTAACATAATAATAAGTTTATTATTAGCACTACTCAATTTAGTGCTGCTTAGTAGTGTACAACTTCATACGATGCAAAGCTAGGCTCACACTGGGAGAGAAGTTGAACTTTTATTACAAGAATGCATTCGATATGTGCTGCATGTTGCCTCATTATAAGTTAGAAGCACCTGATCGGTACACAATTCAGGTGTACTTGGAACCTGAAATAAACAAAAGCAAGTTATTATCATTCATTTGAGTAAAGTTTTGTGATAAATTGTGTTAGTTAGAAGTTCGTGTAACGCTGATGAAGAACGTGTTTCAAACTAGTTTCCATCTGATAAATTTGTCTGACAATGGGTTTGTTTTGGTTTGTAAATGGTTTTTTTTTATTTTATTTCATTTTCAACTTATTAATATATAAAATATATATTCATTGTTTATATGAAAATATATTTAACCATTACGTAGGAACTAAAAAGCTTATGTATTTAAAAGTCACAACTAAAAAGCTTGTGTATTAAAAATCGTCATAGATCGTCGATCTAACCAGCCACATTGTCGCAATGATAAGCACCCTCAGTCTGCAAACTTCAATTTAGAATTTAATGCCACCATTACAAATGACGGCGCCTTATCGTATGAGATTCCAATATCTATATATATATGTACGAGTAGCTCCAATGCAATATAACCTCAATACTACCACGCGTATTTCTTTATAGCGTTGATTGGCGAACGATAACGCGCATCCTACGTATAAGTCCTACGCAGCACATACATAACGCTGAAAGACTGAGTGGAAATTCACGTAAAAGAATTTATTTCTCGTATACTTCGTAACTGAAGGTGATATCCGCGTAGAAAGGCTTCAACTGAGTTATAGAGATTCTTCCTAGCACTTTGTCTTCTGCTTACTTTAGTGTAGTAGCAGCAGTAATTGTCACTATTCTGATTTGATCGAACTAACAGTGACTTGTGTGATCACCCACGTGACTGCTTTTTATTTAAATTTTTTTACTCTGCACTACAATTTACTTTGCCCACTACTACCAAATCATCGAAAAAAACCAAATGGACATAAAACGTTTTGTTTTATGTCCATTTGTTTTTCATTTGTTTCATAAATTATTTTGAAATAAAAATGTGCCTTAATTGATCTATTACTGTGTGTTGCTATCCTCAGTATATATTTGGATCAAATAATCTTCTTCATAAGTTCATATCATCACGCCAAGGCCCTAATGGGGTAGACAGAGAGAGTAGAACGTTCTCTCTAGACTGGCATACTTCTTTCGCTTCGTCCACATTCATCAGTCTCTTCATACATGCTCGCCGGTTTCGAGTACTCTTGACGTTCCCGTCCTTGAGTGTCCGATCGATTTGATCTAGGTTGATGGAACGTGGTCTACCTCTGCCTCTTCTTGCACACACTTATATTTTATAAAATCTTCTAATAATCCTATCTATTGCTAGAACTATTCGAAAAAATACATGCTTTTGGAACCTTATATATTAATACTCGCCATTTTCCATTTAGCTCCCGACGGCCTATTATAATGCGAACCTCAAAACCACAAGAGGGTAAAAAAAGAATGTAAAAAAACTAGCATAACCTGATATGCATAAATTCTTAAAGCGGAGAAAAATCTGTTTTCCAAAATTCATTTGTAAGCGCTCACAAATATAAAACAGTTATTACAACAAAAACTTCAAAGCTAAAGGAAATATTGCATAAGTACCATTATCTTGAGACATATTTTCAGATGTGTTAAGATATCATTTCCCTAGTCTGTTCCACATAGACGCGCGTATTCTTATAATATTCACAAATAGACACAAAGACATCGTGAGAGCATATTCTGAGTATATGTGTAATATGTACTTGGGGACAAAGGACAAAGGTTTTGGAGGATGATTACAGTGTATCAACTTACATACCAGCATTTATACGTTTGTATTTTGTAGCTATGTTACGCCTATCCATAATAAATCACATGGGGCCGAGTGTTTATACAGCCTCAATGAAATTAATATCGTGAAATAACGGTCGATTGGACCCAATATTGTTTATTAGGCTCGTGGTTTATACAAACCGTATTATGTTTCATGCAGATCGCACCACCAAGATTAAATTTCACGATACGCAATATTAATAGTATCAATATTTGCGGCTTCCTTAGTTAATGCTTTAGTTGTGACAACATTGAAGGTATTAAATACCTACAGAATAATAATTTGGATCTTTACACTGGAAAAGCATTTTAGGGAATGACAAAATACATATATGACGTACGTAATTTTTACGATACCTTCGATTTTCCAGTCTTAACGATGTGCAATATGTCTATTAAATAAATATATATTATTTTGGCATAAGGAATGCTTTAAACTATGCGTATAATAAATACAGGGTTTCAGATTCAGTGTATCGATAAAGGACGCACGTAGTACAGCGAACAGGCCCAGTGGCGATAAAATAGATTGTCACTTGTTACATGCGTGTAGCCACGGCAGGAACATGGCTCTCGGTCAACTTGCCATTTACACTAGTCTGGCACCGTTTAACTCCAAGATAAAATACGTATATTTTAGCTGGTATTTTATTCAGGAATTCTACAGTACACTACGTGCATGTATTATTTTAATTTATATTCCTAATAATGTGTAATACCATTCATCACTCTTTTTATTATTTTCTTGGGTTATCATATCAATCTTTTACACAAATGATGTATTGAGGTACAGTATTAAGCTAGGTCTTACGTATATAACGTATCATCTATCATACCAATAGTATGGCTGAATTTGTATAAAATTCTTGAATCTACACCAAATCAATGGCTAGTTCATACTACAAAATAAGAAAGACATAGTATTTATGTCTTTCGTTGTTCAAAATACTAAAAATACTTTATATTGCAACAATAGGTTTTATACGATTATTAATTTTTAACAAGTATTTTAATAAATTAAAGCCGTGGTGACCGAGTGGTTCGAGTAGTTGCCGACACAAAGATCGCAAGTTCGCATCCCGACTGTACCAATGAGTTTTTCTAAATATTAAGTACAGTGATTAGTCACACCATGATCTTTACGGTGAAGAAAAACATCGAGAGGAAACCTACATACGTCTGAGAAGCAATCCAAAGGCGTATGTATTCGTGCTTGAGTAACAGCGGCGGATTCGCCATCTGTTACGTTGGCACCTAAAATATTTCTCTGGCGGAAAGTGGGTGTATGGGTACTACCTATACACCTTTGCCTACCCCTTTGGGAACCCTTGTGGGAAGGCGTGAGGATATATTGCACATATCATAAGTTTAATCCTTCTTAGATGGTGAACAATTATGCTGCGCTGATGGTAAGAGCTTATCGCGGCGTTTGAACACTTGCGACGTTAGGACAGGCTCAACAAATATATGTATAAAATGTAGGTGCACGTTTGAACACAGCACAAATCGAATGGTTAATATGGTATCATTAACGTACCGTATTATTTTTACGTTATTACGTATTACGTACGTTATTAATAAAATAATATGTTCCTATATTCATTTGATTTGATGTACGCTAGCGTTAATACGATGAGTATATAAAAAATTAATGGCAGTATTGAATGAGCCGCGAATAATTAGAACATCACCCCAAATCGAGTTCTAAACATCTTTCGTGTACACAAAAGTAGCGATATAATGTAAATGGGCCGGTGAATGGGCGCTCGCTGCTCAATAGCCCATAAACAACGCGACGTTGAATACAAATGGAATATTAGAGCCGCGTATGTACGCACATGGCACGCAACATTATCAGCTCGTGGCATGCGACATGAGCGATTATTGCTAACAGATCACATTTTGACGTTTGTGTACCTTGGCCCTATTGTCACCCAGCACGCATGTAAACAACTTGATAACAATCCATTAAATGCTACTCATGGCATTGATTAAATTAATTAAATTTAATGCTACGTCAGTTACCGTAGAGCCGTGGTGGTCGAGAGATTGAGTAGTTGTCCTGCAAAAACGAAATTCGAAACAAGAATTTGTACCAATGAGTTTTCCAAACGTATTAGTTACAATATAAATACAGTGCTTGGTCAGAAGAAAAGTGGTAATTATTAGGCCTAATTATCCCTTCGCCGATCGACTGTGTACAATGTTTTTGATTACTCGTTACGTGCTTGATCTTCTCGTTATAGTTGTGGACCCTGTATTTGTGCAATACATTATGTCTGTTTAATCATGAGCTAACAAGTTGTGTCTTAGCATTTATATATATATAAATATACATACATACATACATATCATCACGCCAAGTCCCTAGCGGGGTAGGCAGAGCGTATAGAGCGCCAGTTCTCTCTAGACTTACATACCTCTTTCGCTTCGTCCACATTCATCAGTCTCTTCATACATGCTCTTCGGTTTCGAGTACTCTTAACGTTCCCGTCCTTGAGAGTTCGATCTATTTGATCCAGGTAGTTCGAACGTGGCCGTCCTCTGCCTCTTCTTGCACACGCTTTTGCTTTGTATATCTGTTTCGTCAATCTTTCTTCACTCATCCTTTCTATGTGTCCAAACCAACGTAACATGCCTTTCTACATCTTTACAATCACGCCCTCATTCACGCCAGTTGATTTGCGAATCTCTTCATTGCGGATTCGATCTAAAATCGTCACATTTTTCGAAGAGATCGCATCTCAACTCCATTCAAGCTATTTTCATACTTCCTCTGACATACCCAGGATTCGCTGCCATACAATAAGGTAGGTATCAATATCGCGTTGTGGACAGCAACTCGAGCATTCTTGCTCAGACTTTTACTGCCCATCAACGCCGACATGGCTCCATTCACCTTATTTCCGGCAGTTATCCTTCTTTCAATATCTTTTTCATACTTTCCATCTCGTGTGAACATGCTTCCAAGATATACAAATTCATTCACTTGCTCTAGAATTTGCCCATTTACCGATATAGCACATATATAAATATAATAAATATATTTGTTTTATTTAAGAAAACATAACTGTAAACTGCATTGCATTGTATTGAATAATATTTAACACAATTTTCAATACAACTTCTGATCTCTTGTGTAAAACCAGAGAAACTCAGCAGTGGATGAATATAGTCTGAATACGATGATTATGATTGGTTTTAAACCCATACCCAAAAGATACGAAGAATGTCCTCATTCCATACGTATATTTAAATTCTTATTTAACGTCAAGGTAATTTTCCTGAGCAAAAACAGGTAAATAATACCAAAATAAGTTACAGTATGCAATAAATATAATTTGAATCGAGTTATAGTAGAAGCAGGCGAGTCGCACATCATATTACGTCGGCGAGAGAAAACAGATGGCTGGATTTCATTACAATATCTCAACGGGGCGGAAGGCGAATCGCAGCCGGGACTTGTAATGTTCCTAGATTATACAAGACATATGGATCTCCGCTGTTACATTTGATAATACTCACTAAAGCTGGTATTCTTTATAGACCGTATATTTAATAGAACTTAAGGGAACCGACTTTCGTATCTTCTGGCGATCTTATGCCGTTATATAAAAACCTTACGATTGTAAATTCAGATATTTACAGAATCACTTGATCGAATGTGTTCAGATAAAACAAAACATATTTTAAATCGTTGCCTAGTGTCGGCCACCAAATTTTTATATTAAAAGATATTCAATGTAACGCCGATTTGTTAACTTTTTAGAATGTACTTTATGTTCACGGGGTGTTGCAGATATACAGCTCAATTGTAATTTTACATTATAAGTGGCGGAAGCCAGTCCCGACTGATAGTATACATTAACCGTCACAGTTATACCACGAGCAACAGAACACCAGACCAATATAAATGATCAACCTTGCCTCGAAGGATTCTAGAAGCCACAAAAGCATCAGATCACTGTGTAGTTGCTTGTAATGCAAGTTCTGATCATGACCGTGCCAGTGAGGTATTTTCAAGATCTTCAATATAAGACAAAAAGGCTGCTCTTAATAATTTTGAAAATATCTTTTTAGTTCATCTGTGCCTATTACATGCAGAAAGAATGCTAATTAATTGCTCTCAACATTTTTTGTCGAATAGAAAAATAAATTGGATACTAAAGCCAATTACTGAACTCATCCGTAAACCTTCTTTAGAATCTTTTAAATGACCATTAGATAATTCAGTTTCTTTACAAAGATAACCGGCATTATGTTCGTCTTTGCCCTGGATTGTGCCCCGCTCCAGAGTGCGTTTATTTCTCGAGCTCACATTTCTTAATTAGCATTCGTTTACGTGAACGAAATTTTACCTTTCAAAAACAAACAAAGAGACTTGTCCGTCTTTATTATTAAGTTTTAATTATAGTCATTACCTAACGAGAAAACAAGCGGGCCTCTCAATTGGCTTTCAGGTTTTAGGATAATGTTTCGGGTTTCCAAAAACTTTCGCTATCATTTAAATCCTATTATTATTATTTTGGTACGACTAATTAGTTGAAGAGGCCTTTCACTATGACACATCGATCAGGAGTCAGCCTTTCAGGACCTTTATGTGCTTTTGCGATTCAAGATTGTTAAACAAAACTTTTTAAGGAGTAGGTATATATGACATCTACGAATCTATAATATTTATAGAAGTGAAAGAAGTCTGTAAGTCTAGAGAGCCCGGGCGTTTTACTCACTCTGCCTACCGCGTGGGGGATTCGACGTGATGATTTACCTATGTTTAAAGCGACATAATATACTTATTCTTGCAGAAAATATAAAGAAAACTATTTATGTGGATCTATTCGCTCCACTCTGAGAGAGCAAGAGAGCGTAGCGAGCATACAGCAATCCCTCCTGAGGCAGTCGAGTAACGCATTTGCATCAACAGATGCATTGCCGTGTGAAAGTATTTCGCTTACCCGCGAAGAAAGGCATATTTATAAACGATTTTGATGCTTTGTTGATATTCATGATAAATGTTAAATGTGATTTATCTTAACGACGAGACTATTTTCGAGTTATTGATCTGAACAAATATAAATATTCAAGTTAGTATTATATGAAAACCTATTATGGTAATACTTGCCTATAGTTGAAATAAGTTCTTGTAAGAAAATTTTCTGTGAGTGAAGATTATTCATAATTCACATAACGGCTTGTACAATCCGAGTAACGAAGTGACCTGAAGAGCTCCAGAGATCCCGTCAAGAGGCCATTAAGGCACCCTTCGCTGCGCCGCCGATCTTCTTGAGTACCACGTCCAATTCTTACGACACTCACTGTCAATTTTTCTTTATTCAATTCTAAATATATATTTTCATCAATAAGCCCCACAGTAGCCGACATAATTATAAAAAAGATTGAGATTCACAACTAAATTTGAGACTAAATAAACTTTGATTGATATTATATGATTCCAACATAAAAGCCAATGGAATCTTAAATCTGTGACATACTTTTTAAGTAATGTGTATAAGTGAGGTTTAAATTATCAAAAATAATTAAATTTTCATAAAAAATGCGACGTCTTTGCTCTCCTCTCTTATAAAAGTTTAAACACCAAAACTTCTTCGACTCGAGTTTCGTTTCAATTCGAAAAGTTCGATCGTTTTATGGAATGAGAGGTTTTTTAACGCAACCCTCCGATCTAGCGGATTCTATAAATCAATAAGTTATTTTACGTACTAGCTCATGGAGTAGTAAGTAACTACACATTACTTTACCTAAAAAAATATAATCGGCTTAACGGATAGTATATTGTTATCAAATTCGGTAGCGGATTAGGTAGAGAATGCGCAGATGGCGCACAGCAAGTAAGTAAAGAGCGAAGTGATAGGGTCCCGATATACGTGTCTCGGGTACTGACGATCGCTTTCACATTTTTGATATTCAGATGGAGCAACCACAGGGAACAAAACCCGAGTTAACTTCGCGATATTGAAAGCTTATGGATTTTCAATGTTGTCTGCGAATATGACTCGGTAATCAGCCGTAAGTGTTACCCAGATCTGTAGAACATTGATTTTACTTTCACGTAGATATTGATATTTGGCGCCATGCCACGTATGTACTTTGTGTAAGATAGGTAAGTCCCATATTCATATATATAATCTACGCTGCGTTTTTTTATAAGGTTTTCTTTAAAAAAAGGCAATGTCCTTTTCTGTACCACTGACAACTTATGTTCTTTGTGTTTCATGATGATCAATTAAAGTGTGCACGCGTAGTCAAATTCATTCCGTCGCAATTTATATTTAACATTTCATATTTATATCTATATTCAAAGAAAATATATGTCAAATTGAAAAGTATGTAGATGATATTCGATACATTATGCGTAATTTAAATTTGTTGGGACGGGTGTATATGGCGGTGAAAACGTCTAACCGTTTTGGTTGGAAGCCAATTTTAATTGAATGAAAAAATGATCGTCTATGCACTTTTTCGTTTTGGATGATGGGCTAATGGAAATTGGCAGTGGTCTCGGCTGCCACCCGTGCCAACTTTTGCGGAGCCAGCTATCGCTACGCTCCAGTTGGGTACGGGCGAGATATATCGTCTCGATTGAATAATGGTCTCATGGCAATTGCCTTCCAATGTCCGTTCATTTCAATTGATTATGAAAATGTGTTTATTACTTATGTTTTAATGCAAAAACATCTCTTTTTCCGTAAATTCCACAATTTG
Organism: Drepana arcuata; assembly: GCA_016069955.1. NCBI lineage: Eukaryota > Metazoa > Arthropoda > Insecta > Lepidoptera > Drepanidae > Drepana > Drepana arcuata. The sequence continues at coordinate 27,192 of JACCPG010005278.1, forward strand.
ATTTTGTGCAAGTAAGGATAAGCACACAAATATAAGCGTAGCTACAGAGCATTCGAGGTAAAATTTCGCGTCTGAATGATTTCATTCATCTTTCAAATGGGAAGTCGATCGCATGTGCCCCAAATGGACGTATTGGCATGCAAAGCCTTGTGCAGTTTCTATTGAATTGTAAATTTGAGTTCTGAGACTCGAGCTCGGCTCTTGATAAAAATAGGTTATCAAAATCTGTTTTCGCAATATAGCCCTTTCTTAGGGAGCTGTGATAAATACGTGCAAGGCATACCCAAATACGTTCTTAATAGTTCGGGTGTATCTTTAATTATTATTATTCTCTTATATTATTAAACTATCTCAAATGAACGCAATGGAATAACCTGTACATATCTGAAATGCGACTGAGACAGCATATCTTCTCTATTTCAGGTCAAGCAATTGTACTCCTTGTTATGAGAACCTTCTCTTTTCAGATAGCGAGGGAATAAAATAAAGGAAAAAATAAAGTTGCTGGTCCAATTTTTTGTCTGTAAATAAGGTTGGCAAAGCGCAACCATAAATAGGTAGTTTGTAAAAAGTGATAGTGGGCACTTATACTTTTTACTAAGTGTATTCATTTCTAGATATTTTACATCCATAATATAGTTATTGTTATATCGTAACAATGTAATTAATATAATAATTTGTTTGTTCAAAATCTTAAATGGTAAATTTTCTTTCAAAATATTGACACAGTTAAAGTAAGCGCGTGCTTATGATATTACTCTACTATTTGATAATAGCGCATCTCTATGATATTCAAACAAAATACTTAGCAACTTATACCTTTTTTTACATCGAGACTTATCTATCCGCAGTATCGCATGGTCGGGAAAAGCCAGAACTGTGGTTCTTTAAAAAAACAGCAACCGTATTACGTCTGTTTAGGATTGATGTAAAAATAATTTACGACCCACGTCATATGTTTATTCAGGCATGATTGGATTTGAGAGCCCTCGCGAACACTCCACTCTCGCGGCGCGTGATTTAATGAGTGCGAATATTTCATGTATCGTTAAGGCCAGCGTCGAAATCAATCACGATATTAACGATCTGTGAAATAAATTGAACAAAATAATTCGCCTGATAACTACTTTCAGCAATTATTTAATATTTTAAATTACTAAGCTATCAATTAATAACGTACGACAACATTAAATCCTCTGATTTTTCAATAAAATCCCACAATCGGTTTGCGAGATGAGCAGAAATTTAAATCAAAAAAATAGTAAAGAGTATTTTGATAATTATAAAAATAGACACCGTATTAGGTATTGGATTAAATTGATGCTGTGAATAACATTTACATTTGTAGCTTTAAGCTTAAGTTTCATCTCTTATTTTTACTTGCATTTGAGTCGTGCCTGGTGGCCGAGTGGTTCGTCATTTAACGTAAATTTAATCGAAAAGCTTATTATAAAAGATCTGATTATTTTAATGATTGCCATGCATGTTAGTAAATACTCCTCTTTTAGAGAGCTTTTATGTAAGTTTAATATTTTTCTACCTACTACGTAAAAGAGAAAGAAACCCGGGAAGTTTATTTCGCCGCTTCTTCTCCATACAGGTATTTTTCTTTGGAAACGGTGGTAACTTTTATATTTAATTAAGTATGTGACGTTTAATAAGTATATTGAAAATAATGTATACCAAAGACTTTTGAAATTCCTGAGACAGACCCTAAAACAAAAAACAAACGTTCAGTCGAACAACGTAATTAAGGTTGTTTTATTGCTATTTTCAAACCTATGTTTCGAATTCAAATGCGCTGTCACAAGAGACCAGCAGTGTTTATTTTTTATTTTATCAACCGCTTGAACTATTCATTAGACGACTTTGTTTTAGTACTTCGTTAGTTTGTTTCCTAGCTCTTCAAGTACGAATTTTGTACTCCAGCTTCCTTTAGGTAAACATTTTAATGTCCAAGCTCTATCACCAATACGCACACATACTGTTACTAAAGTGTTGGTATAATTACTTAGTTAATAAAAATTGGTACCACTCGATAATTATTGTCCTACTAGTAATCTCAATATGTATTCCAAATTTGAATTGTTGCTTTCACAGCATATAGTTTCAATAAAAGACAGGGGTCTTGTTTTCTTTTGGTTTTTAATCACTTCATAGTCATCGAATCACAAATATACGATTTCGTCTAGCCATTGAAAAGTTTAAGCCCTACGGCACTTGGTGTAAACCAATTATTAGTTTCCTTTAGATAACTCTTTAATACAGAAAGTAGCTAAGCGCCACGATCCACACTAACCCAAGTAGCGCCGCTATTGTATACGTTTGGTTGCCATTGCAGAGTCGTTAATCGTATAAATTGAGCACAGATTCTAGTTACCTGCTACTTTACCCCCATATACCTTAACAATCGTGGTGAAATCGGCCAACGTTCTTCTCCATAATATATTTATTATTTTAGTTCGAACGTGTAAGCGGAAAGTCTATTGGCGTTATCTTAGACAAGACATTGGTACGAAACGTAAACGTATCGAAGGAAAAACTTCCTTCTAATATTCTCTATAGCGTAAAGGGTTACCATTAAGAAATAATTCGTAGCTATAACTACTGCTTAAGCCATAGTTTGTGAAAAAAAACACTCTGCCCACCCCGTTAGTTATTATTATTTAATGTACCCCTACCCCTACTACCCCTAATGTATTATTTAAACATTTTTAGTGACCAAAACAAGTACATGTTAAATAAAACTGGTAAAACGACTTGTCAGAATTGTAAATAATCAAAGAAGGCTATTCAGTTAAGTCGGTACATTACATTATTCACAGGATATTTAGGGAAATGGCCCCTTTGTGTCATTTTATGGCACTTTTAATACTTCCCTAAAAGGGCAGTAAAATGAGCACTATTTTTAACAGATAAATTGATCCCGAGCGACCCTTCTTTTTTATGAAACCTCACGAAAACAATGCTTTTTGATAAGTTTCTATTGATTATTAATGTTGAACTGACTTCAATCGTGAGATTGAAGTCAGCGATTCAGCGAATCGCGAGAACACGTTGAATTGTGCTTGTAGATTTTTAATCGGTATTATGAACCTTTTAATTATTATTTTATAAAATATCCGTAAGCCAAAGTCTAGAAATTTGCACTTTACACTCGTGATTACACTCTAGTAACGATTTTTTATTAGATTAGTTATTATTTAATATACCAAAAGCTCTACATAAAAGGAAAAAAAAATGTGGCAAACAGTATACATCTGATAAGAAACTAAAAGATGTATGTGGAGTGCCCGAGAGACGTTGTCGACTACATATTTCGTGAGCGTAAAATGAGAGTGTGCCTTTGCCCAAAATCTCTGCTTAATAGTGCCAACATTTCGCCAAAGGTAACAGGCATCTACGTGACGGATGGCGTGTCTATTGTGGTCCTTCAGGTTCGGCTTTACATCTTGATTTTTAAAATCTTTTATTTCACCGCAGTTTGACGAATGACAATATAATAATTTAGATTACATAGACATACGTAATAAATATTCCTAGTCTTACTGTAGAGAAACGAAGATTTTTACGTGAGAGTGTGCCGGAAGACATTGCCACAAAATATCGACTTCCTTCCGGTCATGGGAGGCTTTACTTACATCTGTAGGAATATGATATATTTGTAAGCTTTCATAAAATACTATATTGTTAAAAGACACGGCGACGGACTCACCTAAAATATATGTATCTCTTGCGGAAAGTGGGTGTGGGTACCTATTCACCTCTGCCTACCCCTTCGGAGACCCTTGTGGCAAGGCGTGAGGATATATTATTATATTGCGTACTTGGTTTATTTTTCCAGGAACGTTTTTCATGACGAGCCTGGGCGGTACGAATTCTATTTATATTAATTTTTTATTCTATAGGTCAATACGTAACAATCCGCTCACTTTCATTATTGGCATTTAGTTTGCTAGGAAAAAAATCGACGGTCCAATTAGATCTATTGGCTAATGTTTTCTAAACAAGAGCCTTTTTGTGGTTGGCTGTTTTCTTTTGGGAATTGAATGTTTTCAGGTAAGAGTGATTGATGTCTTTATCTCGGCGTTTGCAAAGTGAGCGAGACATTCCAAATCACACCCATTTTACGCTAGCTGAAAATAAAGGATGCGCCTTATACAAAAAACATTTTCTAAATATAAATGTGATTTTTATAGGTACCCCCAACTTTATACATGTTCAATGTATGAATTTACATCTGTTCAGACATGCTCTTTTTAATGACAGGTGTAATTTTTCAGCTCAACGTGGAACAGCACAGCATAAAGCACTCACTGTCACTAATTAGCTAATATACTCCTATATCTAACTTATACTCAATGTTACTAAAGTAAAACATAAGCAGATCCGTTGAAAGATATATTTTTAACCGCTGATGGCAGAAGGGTTTATGCGCTATTCTCAAATGATCCTGAAAATAGAACCTGAGCCTAACCTGAAACCTGAAAACATAACTATATTATTCTATTATACAATATTAATCAACAATAATCGTGTCACGTTACACAAATATATAACTTCGATGAAGAGAGGGTTCTATTACACCTTTGCCTAGCCCTTCAGGGACCATTTACTAAAAATATAACATATCGTATTTTTATTTATGAATGTACATAAATTGTATGTAACAAATTTCTCACCTAATGCAAATACAACAGTACATGTTGAGAACCTATTTATTAAATATGTTGTGTATTCTTGGTACATTAGTTTGAGTTTCAAAACTGTAATTTTCTTGTAAGTATTTTGCTGATAAATCTTAAATGATGTTCAATTTTGTTCAGTGGAGAAATAATAATATAGTAGCAAAGAAAAAGAACGTTCGAGACATGACTGCCCATGTCTCGACCATTCTTTTTCCAAATTACCACCAGTTGTCAAACGCATTCACAGGCCCTATTTTAAAGGCATATGTTCGCGATACCTATTATTTTATCACGTACAAACGTCATATTTTTCGTCCATATTCTTTATATGAGAATTTTATGACTTTGTCACTTTATAACGAGTCCTTTTGCCTCGTTTCGGAAATAGCTTGTTACAAAACTAAGTTATACATTTTTACACTAGGGATTATGCATATCATAATCGCTTTATATCGCTCACATGACTCTCAAATACAGCACATGTTTACACGTTTATGACTCATTACCGCGTTTCAATATGGCTCTCAACTTACCAACACTCGGATTGTGTCGAATGTTTTTTCATAATTAATTAGCTTTGAACGCTGTTTAATCACTACAGCAAGCATTAACCCGGCTTTACACAGCGCTCGTAACGGTTGAAACGATCAGAATAAAAGTTTATCATACAGATATAACTTCCAAATAACCATGTAGAGCATTAAGTTATTGTGTTGTTATCTTCAAAGCGTTAGCGTGAACATTTTTCGTTGGGAAACAAAGGCTCTATTCAAAAGTCTATCGTGTGTTCGCCCACAACAGATTCGTGGAACTGTCAGGCACGCGTAACCGCAGACTACAACGGATTGGCCGGCGAGAGCTGCGCCCATTTCAAACGTCGCTTTTTTATTCAAATATCGTTTCCGTACATATTTTTTACAGCACTGAATATAATAGTGAAAGAAAAAATGAAGGCGAGGAAAAATATACATACGAAAAAGTGATTTTCGATCACAGGTTTGTTCTTCATAAACTGCAACTGTAAAAAAATATCTTCGTTGCGTATTATATCTTAATATTTTATATTGCATGTGAATGTTGAATATCCAAATAATATGGAAAATGTACTCACTTTCAAACGAAAAGTACGACATTGGATGCCATTTCAATTGATACATATTGAGGCAAGAACCATTTTATTTCAATTTTGAATTTTTATCAAGCAGAAACGACTGGTAAAAAGCTATTCAGTAAAAGAAAATATTTTATAACAAAAGAAAATAACATCCAATAAAGCGCATTGTAAAAGAAAATTTGAACGTGGGGGGCGTCTAGAAAAACGGATCATATTACAATTCAATGCCTTTTGTTCACACGTTGCCTCTTGTGTTCAAATACGTGCTTGTGTGTGAAAACTTTTTTGAAGACCATAAAGAAAATTCTTTTTCTCGAATTTACGATTTCCCTATCGCGCTTAAGTGGCAAATCATGGCGCATGGATGAAATATTATCGTCGGGTCGCTACTTTGCTGAGAGCTGTTTCTGGGAACACACGTGCATTTTACAAGCTGGACTTTGCATTGAAACGGAGCTATACTTCTTACAAAAACATAAAATGCTCTGAATCGCTCTGGATCTCGGTCGTGGACCAAATTTACTTTAAAGACAAACATGTTGTCTTTGAGAAATTTTATTACACTTGCGACTAGAATCATTGACGTTCAAGCATTGTTTAACAGTGTTTTAATGTACTAGATAGATAGATACTATATTATCATAACGCCGAGTCCCTAACGGGGTAGGCAGAGAGAGTAGGGTGCCAGTTATCGCTAGACTTGCATACTTTTTGATATGCTTAACACTAACAGAAAATTATAGTTCCCTTGATTTATAAAACTCAAAGAATGTATGTTATAATAAGACCGTTGAATATAACATAGGAAGCGATGTTTAATTGATCACCATTTGAGTAATTAAACCAGCGTTACTTACCCATCAAATTATTCATCAATATCCAACGCCAACAAAAGCCGAGGAAGAGCACGAAGATTTATCAAAACTTTATTGAGGCTCAAACAATACATCTAGGTGCTAAAACATCATAATAGTCAGTTGATTGATCGTGGGGTTTGCAAGCCTTATCGGAGAGACGGCGAAGCATTGTTATGCATCCGCGCCGGCGCCTCTCTTCCCAAACAATAGCATCAATATCAATTGGGTCTAATTATCTCCGGCTACCTGAGCATCTTGCCAAACGAGTGATACACATTTATTCATCCATTTAATGACAAACAATTTGCTGAATAAACTCGCCTCAGGCGCCCTTTGCTTCACTTCGTAGGTTCTTTGTAGGTTTCTTTGTGGGTTCCTCTTGCGTTCGTATACAGACAGGGAAGTTTAGGTATATTTTAATAACTTCATATATGTAAACATCAAATGAAGCCTAAACTTTATCAAAATCGGGGAAAATTTATTTCATGTTTTATCATTCTATTTCGTGAAATCTGACAGCGCAATGTTTGAGTTAGAATATTTTAAATATATATTATATATCCTCACGCCTTGCCACAAGGGTCCCCGAAGGGGTAAGCAGAGGTGTATAGGTAATACCCACACACCCACATTCCGCCAGAGGTATATTAGGTGCCAAAGTGACAGATGGCGAGTCCATCGCCGTTACTTAGAATATTTTTAGGTCAATAATTTGTTCCCGAATCATCATTTGCTTACAGGCACATTGGCATGGGATAATTCAGATAATTTATTTGGCCTAGCGACAATGGTACGCGTAGTCAGTAGGCTTGGCACGTATTGAGGATCCCATCGCAGGGATCATACACTGCCCGGCGACATCTGCACATTTCCGACGTTATCGAGTGGGAGCACATTTTTATAGGAACAAATTTAATCTAAGCACAAGGAGGGATCAGTCTCCGGAGTGCCTTGAGCGCACGTGTCCACGCGACGTGAGCACGCTCTAACGATTTTTCACATAACATTATTATGTGTGCGATAGAAGGCTTTATCTTGAACTATGCCGCTGGCATCGCAAACGTTTTTGTTGCCATATTGTATTTATATACGACACCACTTAGTTAGCAGATATTGCTACTATTACTAGTTCACGCAATAAGTACCCTAATGCTTACATAATGAGTCACTAGCATTATTGTCAGTAGAATCATAAGAGATCTATCGGCATCTCTACTATTAAAAAAGTTGCACGTTACATTAAATACCTATATACGAAAGCATACCCATTGTTTGCTTTTTCCGATTAAAAGGTTCCTGGCAAAAACATCACGAGATAGACATGAAGGTACGTAACATACATGTTACTTGCCTAACATTAAGGCGGAAGGAAAACAATACGGTTAAACAATCGAGCCACTCGAAGACGTCATTAAGTTTTTGTAACTCTTCCTCGGGGACTCAACAAGGATGTAGGGTCGTGCGAAGAAAATTTTCTTAGAAAAACAATAAATTTTCTGTGAGCTACGCTCGAGTGAGTTTCGGTGTCGGCTGAGCGAGAGCACGCTCGCCATAATATATTGAATTTGAAACGAACAAACTTTTGCGTTCTTCTCGCCGCGTGTAAAAGATTTTCTCAAAATGTTTACAATGCTGTAATTTTTATTCAACATTAAAGGAGGATGAACCGGAGATGATGAAATAGAGAATATCAAAACTAAGACAAAATCCTTTCCAACTTTTTTCCAAGTTATTTATCTTAGGGATGCAAAGTAACAAAATATCCTTTATAATAATAACAGTACATATTATGAAAGACTGTACGAATACGTACGATAGAAGTAAAATACCAAATATAAGTTAACCAATCATTACATCCATTATGTTTATTTGATAAATTGAAACAAATGCTTTACTTTAGATATCAACAGAAGGCACAAAACATGATTGAACAGATATTTATTCCCGGAGGAAAAACACTTTGTATCATACCGTTTTACCGACAGTTTAGCCACAAAAAATATTGTTGAAAAGGTGGAATCTCTTGCCTTAATCCCCGACGATTTGCAAAGACGGAAAAAAGGGTTGCGAAGCTAAGACGCCTTGAGTCCCCCATATAACCGACCCGCCTTCTGTCGAGCTTATCACCCTCACACCGACATATTTATTTCCCGACATAAATAGCCATATTGAACGCATCGTAGTCAATACGTTATTAATATCTCGTCAAATGTAACTAATGACTTCGTTTTTTATGGTTATTCTTTTTAAAAACTCTGTAGCCAAGTGACTTAAGTAAGCCGAGTTAAATGCTCAATAAAAACTGCAGAAACAAGCCTTTTTTAATAAAAAAACAAAACAACTTTTACCTTACTCTAAACTTGTTTTTTTATTAGTGTTTTTTCATTTTTTGTGTATGGCAAAAAACGAAAAGAAACCTGCCTACTTTTAGGAATAAACTCATAGATATGTTGTTCTTGAGACACGGCGACGGATCTGTCGACCAGGCGGGGACCTAAATATATCAATAACGATAAGAGGTTGTTATGTATTCCAACGTGCATATTGAATATTGTTATCTAGATTTGTTGTTTATTTTCTTCTCTTTTTCTTTCTTTCTCTATTTCTTTCCCTATAATTTTATATTATATTGTTATATATCCATATAAATAGGTACATACATGTATATATGGCTGTCTCGTTTCCATAACTCATGTTTCAACTTCATGACTTTCTACCTGCCAGGTGATCTAAAAATTAGGGGTCGATTTAGCCCCAGTATTTACCAGCCAGGTCTGCAGTTCCATATTGGGTTATTATAGGAGAGGTATGTGACAAGTTTTCAGCCTGCCTCAAATACTTACCCAAAAATTGGTGCCAGCTCTCCTACTATTATCATTGGGGCAATCAGTATAGAATTATTGTACAAATAACATCAACCGATAAATTGAGCAATTTGTTTATATTGACATACTAACATATATAATTAAGTACGCCTATTGGCTCTAGAGTAGCTGAAACATTCAGATAATATTACAGTGAGCCTCGTTAATCTCGTCTCCAGTTAATTAAAGACGTTCCCTGTTTGTATATATAACATGGCGTCTGTTAATTATTCAGGTAATGATAATCATTTAGGCAAGTATCCCCACATTTGGAAGCCTTCAACGGGATATTTTGTATGTAATCCATGTAGTGAGCTCGAGCTCATTAATTATTATAAGAGCAATCTTAATGATGGTGAGGCCAAGCAATTATAAAGTGCTTCCAGTGATAAAACATTAAGATAATAGCTTGAAATTAATTATAATGAGCAGTTGTTGGTATAGCCATCTTAGGTTGCACCAGTAAGGTGACAATTAGGATAATACGATATTCTGAACCAGTGATACGTTACGTGCTTTTAAGAGGTTCTTTTTCTAGGACCTTGGCCATCGGTAGTTGTGGTTTTTATGTTTTTGTTTTTTTTTTTGAGATTTAAAAATTATAAGATGCTGTGATCTTATTTCTTCCAAATTACACAGATTCACACAACTAAAGGTGACAGTGACATATTTATACACATTTTTTTATTATTTTTTTACGTGGTTATCGCCCACACTCGGGTGGGGCCCGTGACCATAAGCTCAAAAGGTAGAGTTTGTGTAAGTTACAACAGGTAACAAATAATAAACTACCAAAATATTTCCTTAGTTCGATAACAATGTTACAATGGTAAAATAAAAGTAGACTAAGTTACTCCTTTTTACATCAGGGATCTACCAGTAAGTCCCGTCAAAATTGGTCCCGCCGTTTCAGAGATTAGCAGGACAAACAGACAGACAGACAAACAAAAATTTGTATATGTACCGTGTATACATTCATATGCATTTAGTAAAAAGCGGTTATTTTAATATTACAAACAGACACACCGATTTTATTTATTTGTAAAGATTAATATATCAATATTTAATTAACGCACTACACTTAGGTACTCATGTTATAAAGTAAGTCTCTGGATATTAGTTACGCATTAACGGTTGATCCGATTAAAATATGATATGAGATAGTGTCGTGTACTGCAGTTTGGATTATTCCACAGGCATTTTGAATTCCCGGAGAGACCTGGATTACTCGCAAATTAATTAAATCCGCCAGTTATTTTATTAGTTATTTGCGTTTGTTAGCAATTTGGCTATGCGCCAGCAAATATCAGCTACATAGATAGCGAAGCCGAGGAAGTTATATAGTCAATAACAAAAGACATGCCTCTTGTTTTGTGCCGTTAGCAAAGTGACTTGGGGTTCGCATCCCGCACTAGAAAATAAACGTAGGAAATGAATATGTTCGTTTTACTAATAGATAGGCACATCGTTTGTTATTTGAATATACTTGCGAAACACACAAGACAACATTTTGAAGGGTGTGCACGCACTGAAATATCATAATTGTGGTTTAAATCGACTTTCAATATCGTGTTTTTCACAACCTGTGATTACGATAAGATGATGACCACGAGGCGTGAAATATAGTTTTTATAACTTAACAACAATTCCTGGAATATCAGAGCTAACTTAAAAACTCATCATAATTAACATTCATTTAAATTTGAGATTATTCATAGCATAAAGCGAAGTTACTCTGGTGGTATTTAACGCGCACCTGCCCGAGGCGTCTTAGCGTGGTCGAAATTAATGCGACGCAAAGTCGGCAAAAGTCAATTACACTTTATTAAAACCGTCTCCATTTATATCAATTTGACGCAAACTGTTACAAATACTGGTAATGTTCCGTCCTTTCATCCGAGCGCGAGGCGGGGCTACGCAAGCGCCGCGCGCGTAGCACTCTTAGACAAAGCGGGTAGCGTAGCACGGCCAGTACGCAGCCGGCATCCGAGCTCGTAGCTGTCCGTGCTCGCTACCGCTACGCGCACTACTACGCTGCTACAATACGAAAATTTCACCAGTCGATTCACCGTTTCATGAATATTTGATCAAGCTGAATCCAATCCAATGGCGAATGAATGATCTAACCTCATTGTCCGTACTTCGATGCCAATTGACATTTGCTTCAGCACTTTTGTTGTAACATTTATAAAACTCGGAAAAGTTCATGGATTATTACTATGTCGTTGGGCTAAAGTAATAAAACATCATGACTGGCCGAAGAGTGGCTACTTGTTCCGCGGCGGCGACACCTGTTCTGTTGCTACTTATAATTAGCGGTTCCGCCACTTCGTCCGACGGTAAGTTAACTATGGTGTGATTTATAGTAGTAAAAATAAAAGAATATAATTAAATAACTTAGAATTAATTTCATAAAATTTATTTGGTGAAAACCAAAACGTATGTATTTGTTATTTTTATTTATTTTCTGCATGTACGTTATTTTATGTACTTTGGCTTGTAATTAACTATGTTTATTACCATTATATGACATTGTTACAAAAAGTTTAGTTTATGTATTATTAATCAAAACAATTACACAATCTGTTTTAAAATTTCATATAGCATGTAATTTAGCTAATATCGATTTAACAGAATCTATTTACTATATAGAGCGTGCCCTAAATTATAAATGTTACATACAGTAAACTATCTGAATTACCGACTATACAGTGCAGCGCAGCGGCATCTCTACCCGAACCGACGCACGGTACGGACCGAGCTGCCTGCGGCGTACTTGACACGACATAATTAGGATATAATGACGTCAACGCAAATTGTAAAATAATAATATTTAAGGCTACGTTCTTTTTAATGAACCCGAATAAAAGTAAGAAAGGTATTGAATACAGAGAAGACAGCAAATAAAGAGATTTGGATGAGAAAAACTTATTGCGTCCACGTTATCCGCTACGTTATATGCTATTTGACATAAAGGATAGAAAACATCAGATAGAACGGCAGGATAAAGATAAAAAATATTAAGAATATATTTCATCTGATATCAAACCTGTTCTATTTATGTCTTCGTGTACTTCGGAAGTTTACTCAAGGCTTACTTTAATATCACAAGCGTATTGAAAACGAAATCATTTTCTCATCATAGGTCTGTTCAGTATCGTAATCACACATAACAATCATACGTAGTCCCAAAGTTTGTGCCGCAAAAAAAATAATATATAAGCTATATATAATAAAATACCTATAGAGCAAACACGTACATGTAAAGTTTGTCTGGAGTATTATTATGATTATTTTCAAACTTACGAGCCATAATACTGCATGCTAATTGAATGTAATAGATATTTAAATAGGAATTTCAGGTATCCGTTACATTATTAACAAAAACAAAGAATATCTCTGGCGGAAAGCGGGTGTGTGGTTAATACTTATATACCTTTGCTTGTACCCTTCGGAAATCCTTTGGGCTGGAAAATATGACTCATGACACTCATGAGAATGTCGTCTTTTAGTCTTTAATATATTTATTAGGTATCAATATATATATATATATATATCACGTTGGCACCTAATATACCTCTGGCGGAAAATGGGTGTGTGGGTATTACCTATACACCTCTGCCTACCCCTTCGGGGACCCTTGCGGGAAGGCGTGAGGAGTATGTTATTATTATTATTATAAAAGACAACTATGCTGTTAGCACTTCTTTATGCAAGATGTGAAAGACGAGTACTTTACAGCCATTCTGCATTCTCCATTGGTTACCGGATATCTTATCATCAATCTGGACGTCTAACTTGTCTGTTGAGGCTGCCTTCATATTTCGGTCAGCAATTTTACATAAATCTGTATTTACCTGAGCTATATCAAAGTTATACATTTGTGAGTAACGATTTCAGCCTTCGTTGTTTATAGTCTTAAGCACTATACTGTGGGGTAATTGGTAATTGTGGGGAAGTAGAAAAAATAGGAAAGTTAATAAAAACAAGCAACAAGCGGCAAAATTATGATAAAGATCTACAAACTTACTAACAGCTCGCTGGTCACGTCTGCTTGACTAATTAAGTGGCTGTTAAGATTAAAATATGAATAATTTAACAATCGTATAATTTTATTTATTCCATTTGTATATAATAAGGTTTTTGTTGATATGCTATATGAAGGCTTATAATAATAATTATACAGAGATGATTTTTTTTTATTTTTGTCAGTGTAGAGCCTCTATTTTATATCTTCACGTAATGTGATATAGTTTGATGAATGCGGAACCAGAAGACATAAGTATAAACCATTCATGATAGCTTTGACATACTGTAGGTAAACTACTATCAATTTAATAAGTAAATTTGTCGACCGTTTGGTCTAGTGGTCTAGTATTTGTTCCTTAGTCATGGATGTCAGATATATATGTCTAGTTCCCATAGAACAAGCTTTGCCTTATTCGGTCTGGGAAATATGTAGAATTATTTCAACGTATTTATTAATTAAATATAGAATCAAGGGCAGACACATACATACCTTCAAGGACAACCAACCACTCATATCGATCAACCTTCACTTGAGAAGTTCTTTAGTTATTTATTCATATTTTTGGACTTCAAAACGACTTTGGAATGTTAGTTGGTAACCATAGATTATATTATATAATTGATATTAGATAATATTGTGCCCTATCACCTACTTCTCTAAGTCGTAAGTCTATACTTATAGCGTATTAGTAAAAGGATCATTAATGACTAACGAAAATCTATTGAGTTCGGTTGGTATTTGAGTAGATTTCTTACTGAGAAGCTAATAGAACATTAAGACATAAATGTACGTCTTTTTTCTCAACAATGTTGGTTTTATCAATTTTTGTTATAAAAGTGTAATTTGAACCTGAATTATTATTGATTCTGATGTTACTACTTGTAGCGTAAGTAGTAACATCCAAAACCCAATAATTCAGGTTCAAATTGTGTTTATCCAAAACAGAACTGCAAAGAGCTCCAATTTTGCTGAAGCCTTTCAAATATCTTAATTAAACATAATCATTTAAATTTGTAAAGCAATATAAACATCTATTCAAATAATTTATTTTCAGCCATTTTATATATTTATTACTATTTTTCACATCATACTCTGTATATTTGTAAAATGTGTAAGCGAAACATGTGAGAAACGGGTATATCTCTATTTGCATGAGCGCAAATAGCTCCCTACTTTGCACCAAAAGGTCAATGATTCACCGGAAATAGGGTAATCTGTCTTCCGAACCGATTACCCGCTATGCCATATGAATAGTTTTGGGGTAAACATAAATACAAACATATACATAATTTAAAGCGTTTTATATTGATGCTTAAATAGTATTGTTATTATTATTATGTCATATCTTCACGCCTCGCCACAAGGGTCCACAAGGGTCGAAAGAGGTAGGTAGAGGTATTTTGTAGGGGACCTACCACCATTTGATTTGACCACTTGACAGATATTCCTAAATATTCACCATTTTCTAATAATCCTTACAAATCATAAACTTAAAAGGTGTTTAGATTTTTCTGATGAGAAGTGTATTTTGCTCTGTGTTGTGGCTCTGGTTTTTATGCCTCCTTTCAGTTGTCTTCAGTTCAGAGCCCGAGTCAAGTATCGATAAATATCTATCTATAGCCTTGGAGCCTGTAAATGACGAAATATTTTCTTACAAAATATTGACGTATCATTTTTCAAGATTACGGAAAGGATAAATTAGTAGATGTCATGTCTATCTATCTCTTTATTAGCACGCCACGGAAAGAGGTTCAGTTTGTTAAGTTTACTCTTTAAGTAAAATCCATGATATAGATCGTGGAATGGGTCATGTATAGACAGGAGCATGTACTCTGTTATTTTTTTTTATTGAAAATGACATCAAAATAATGATAAAATTCTAGATTATAAAATTGAAATGGCCAAATTTCATCAAAACACAACTTTAGCCAAAATATACACGGACATAATAAAAATAAACGGAAAATACGATTTGATTGTTTAAATGGCGTTATTAATGCCGTAAATTCATGCAGCGCCGGACAATTGACATATTTTTTCGTCACGCCTGCTCCGCCGTTGATATCTATAACCCCATTATTCAGCGGATTAGCTTTTTGTTGGATGAGTCGTAGAATATTCAAAAGGGAATTATTGGATTATGTTGAATCTGTACGAGCGTCACTAAAATCGACCAAATCTTCTCACTCTTTATTCATGTTGCGATTAATGCTGTTATTCATTTGCATAGTAGATAGCTCTACTGAATTACTATTTCAATACAATTTTTTTGGTATAATGCACGTGAATAAATATACAATTTATCACGTATTAGAACTATATCATAAAAAGTAAGTAAATGATTGACTACAAAGCGGAGTTTAAGCGGGATTGAAGCAGAGATTGGCATTTTTTTGGATATTAAGTAAGTAATTTTGGTGTCATATTAAGCTGTCAAGTTTCATTGAGTAACTGTACTTTAAGGAAATCGTATTGAATGCATGCATTTTTTTACTTTGACGTAGATATAAAGCCTAATCTGTTACTACTTAGCACCCAAAAAACGGTATTACCTAAAAACGTGACACCAAAATGTCAATGAAATACACAAAAACGAAGCTAGCATTACAAAATGTAAGTGAGAAAGAAATGATATCCATGAGTTATTTTTACAATAATAATGCACGACACATATATTTTTCAAAAACACAATACGGCTCGCCTTGTATTCAGCTAATCTAATCTAATATTTAGAATATATATTAAAGAAAATAGTAGAGCTAAGTTCACCAAACTCATCTCAAAGTATCTCGGTATGTCATCGTTGAACATTGAACTCTAATCCCGTGCAATTGCCTTCAAATGACTAGAAGCAAATTAGGCTTCACTCAGTAAGTGAAGTCTCTTGTATAATGATTGTATCGCGTAGAGCATCGCAATCAAAGTCCCACAGTTATCGAGGCCGGGAGTCTGTTCTAACTTGGAGTCAGTAAACATCCCGTTTCTTAACAAGATAAACCTACCTTCAGAGTTTGTATGATTCCTCATTGAAGTACGGATATTGAAGGCTTAAAGTAGGGTTGTGAAAAGGCTTTCCATAGTTAAATCGATGGTAACTTTTACCTTTATTTTCCATTGCGAAATAGTAAACTAAATATATTCTATTGAATCACATTCATAAATGTAAAATGAAATCAACTCCGAAAGCGCCGCCGTATGGATAAAAAAGTATGTGTGGGTGTATGTGTTAGAGAGTGTGAATATCTGTCTTATGACGCAAGTATTTTATTTGGTAATGTCGAGAATGATTCAATGAAATATTAGATACACATCAACACTCCGAGTCTCTCATAAAATGGACAAAGAGAGAGAGAGGGTGTTAGTTCTTTCTAGACTTACAGACCTGTTTTGCTTAATCCATATTCATCAGTCTCCTCACACTTGCTCGCCCGTATCGACTACTCTTGACGTTCCCATTCTTCAGCATCCGGTCGATTTAATTTAGGTAGTAAAACCGCTGCCTTGTTCTATTTCTTCCAGACACTATCGTATTGAATATCTGTTATAAAGTTATGAATAATATTCCTAGTATCTTAAGCTGCTAGCTCACAACGCAGATCTGACCAAGCACCAAAGCGCAATCGGTGAACAATTATCTGGTTTTGACGTCTTAATTAAACATTGCGGTTGTACGAGCACCAAGAAGAAGAAATGACTTGACCTAGTTACCGCAATACAAATCCTTTGCTCCAGTCCTCTAGATTAACTTGAGAGATTCCATGAAATGCGTTAATTGGTCGCAAGCAGCCAGCACGCCCAAAAATACCTATTAAATAAAAACGTGCCGGAAAATGTGATTTAATGAATGAAACATAATTTCCAACGTACCGAGAATATTAAAACTCGAATAGAGTTCTAAACGAAAAAAAATTACATTGCATCTTGACCGCAAACTAGATTTTCAATCTCAAGTTAGAAGTTGAACGCAGAGTTCACAACTACCTTGTGTATGATTATATGCGAGTTGTCGGCGCTATGCTTCAATTTGTTTGTCGGAACGCCTTTGCTGCGAAGTTGTTCCAAGCCAGAACGACAGTTCATTGCGACGACAATTGCCACATAAACAAACCTCGCCCAAGCTACGCGGTCGCGATATACAAACTTCCTGGTTTACTGTTCTCACTACATATCATAAAACATCTATGTATCCCAGAGCAAACTTAAACACTCATCACTCACATCATCGCCCGACTTAACAAGCCTCGCCAAACTTTGTTGTTCGTAAATTATTATTATGATATGCCACATTTCTCACAAGATCTTTTTATGTTACGTTCTTTAGGTAATTATCAAATTATATAGGTATAACCCAACAAAATCCGAGTCACTTTATGTGTGAGCAACCATTTGATAATATCTAGGTATCTTCTGACACTCGAACCAAAATTAAATAAACTTAATGGACGTAACATATTTTTTTAGTACTGAAGTCTCGGTCTGTGCGGTTTTAATGGAGGTTCCTTCTGTGAAAGCCAAGGCTGTGGAATAAACTCCCCATTGAGGTTTTCTCTAGGGAACACTGCATGGAGTTTTTCAAGAAGGGTGCGAGAAGATTCCCGTAGGGTAGGCATCGCGCCAGTGAAACCAGTGAGTTGTTAGACATAGGCGGCGGTAACCGCTTACCACCTGGTGGACCGCATCACACATGTTTTGCCATCTTTGTGGAATAAAATAAGAAAACCTCGCTATGTCAGTCTACTCGTCCGTCTACGTATGACAAATAGAAATGCGGTCGTAAATAAAATGAAACAAGAATTAAAATTTCATTAAACTGCTTCTTTTTCTTTTAACATCGCGAGTAAGTCATCACAATCACAGTCGACCAAAATTGGGTTTCTTTCCGATAGTAAGTGTTATTGTTGTTTGAAATTTAAAGGGAGTATTAGACATTGAGTTTATTTTATCAAGACCCGTGTCTTCATTCCGTTAATACATGTTAATATTTCTATACTAGCTGGGCCTCGTGACATCACTCGCGTAAAATTTTATTTCACTGATAGTATTTTTTTTTTAAACAACATAATATATGTCTAACTAATAATCTATCTCTGTGCCAATTTAATTTATTTACGTTTATTGGTTTTTCGTGAAAGATGAACAAATCAGTTTGACTGAATCGAACGTACGTACGTTGAAGGAAAACTTCGAGAGGAAAGCTGCATACGTCTGAGAAGCAATTCAAAGGCGTATGAATAGCCGTGCTTGAGTAACGGCGATGGACTCGCCATCTATCACGTTGGCACCTAAAATATATCTCTGGCGGAAAGTGGGTGTATGGGTACTACCTATACACCTCTGCCAACCCCTTCGGAGACCCTTATGCGAAGGCGTAAAGTATATTATGAATATCTTTCAGGACTGATTGAACTTGGCACCCATTTAGACATCCTTTTTCTGTCGTTGAAGTCAACAACCAAGGCATATAATATCACAATATTAAACCTGGCTCTCATTTCTCATCATCATCACATTTGTGTTTTTGATGGGCTTAGTTTTTTGAGAAAGTCGAACAAACATCCTCCAAAACTTTCGAATGTATTACATTAATAGGATATGAACTCTCTTAGTTTATTTACCGAACTGTTATGATTTTACCCAAAATTGTTATACGGAACTCAAAAGTCATCATTATTTTCCATTTACCGTCATATCGATATAATATTCCTTATCCGCACCACTGTACAGGACAAAGTATACATATGTAAGTCAATCGTATTTTTAGGGTATAGTAGGATACAAGTAAGGGTGAGGAACGTTTGACGAAAAAAGTGTATAAGGAGAGTGTGAATGAGAGTGTTGGAAGGGGTAGACCTAGGCGGACGTTTGGAGACCAAATCAGGGACGTCTTGAAAAAAGGCTAGGTCAAGAGTACCCTTAACCGAAGAGCATGTATTACGGGAATAATGAAAGTGGAAGGGAAACAAGTTTGTAAGGATCGTAGCAAGTGGAAAGAAGTGGTATCTGCCTACCCTTACGGGAAAGAGGCTTGATTATATGTATGTATGTATGTTATGGTGCCGTGGTGCCCGAACAGCTAAGTCCTGCAATTGATCTGTCCGTCTGTTGAAAAGTCCAAGTTGTTGGTTCACACCTGTGATATATAAAATTTTTCAGCATAAGTTCAGTATTTCAACAAGATCTATACAAAAACCTATATATCTGAAGAAATAAATTCACGCCTTCCCACAATAGGCAGAGAAGGAGAAACATCCTGCTTTTCCGGTTGATATATTTAGGTGACAACATGACAGATAAACGTGGCAAGTTTATCAGTGTTCAATTCAATAAAACGATATTGTCACGTAAATATTTCCACGTGAGTCTGAAGTCGACAGATCCGCCTGTCATCTGTATGAGTCACATTCTCACCTTTATATATTAACGGCGTAATGTGCATTTTGTTATTAAAAACTGTAAAACATTCCTTATATTTGTGTAAGTCATGGTTTTGATATAATATATGAAATTAGAATAGCGTTCTGTTGGAGCGGAGGTGTGGGTGCTCGAATCACGACCGCGCTGAGACGTTCAGCCATTGTGATCATCAAACCACTACCTCCCAATGTAACTCATATATTAACAACAACAGAATTTTCTTTTCACTGTCTCCATTTAATTCTATTCTATCTATTCATTCTTTTCCTTAACTATTTTAAATATTGAGTTCTAACAATTATATATGGTTATATATACATCCTCATGCCTTCCCATCAGGGTATCTGAAGGGATAGGCAGAGGTGTATAGGTAGTACCCATGCACTCAATTTCCGCCAGAGATATATTTTAGGTGCCAACGTTAAGCTCGTAATTATATTCAGCATTAGGATTACACAACGTATATATATTTCTTGGCGAGAATTGGTAAGGTATTTTCGTAACTACAGTAACAAATAAGTATATATATATATATATATATATATATATATATATATGTTTATTATCCATGCAGTTGTAGAAGGGATGGACGGGCTACATAATGTAATTAATAAATTCCATACATAGCTTAACGTTGCAAAGAATATCAAGAATGTATCGTCATATTATTATTATACTTCTGCAGTGCACTATGTATGTTTTTAACTATGAACTCATATGTCTGCTACCTGTTGCATAGGTAGTAGGTACTTAGTAGTAGTTATATTCCTCTCATAAGCTCAGTCTATCCCACCGAGGTCATTTGTGGAATACCGCAGTCAGAAATATACCACTACATTAAAGCAAGTTCCTTCCAATAATTGCCACAAATTTGTAGCTTGCTGTCCGGTCGCGCCGGCCGTGAGTCCGCTGCAACGCACCCTCTTCCCTCTATCTAATGAAGCCAATTTTCCGCGCCCGCTCCACCTTGCTTTCCTTTTGAATTTTCTCGCGTATTTTCCTTGTCATCCATCTCCTTCCGCGTTTCCGCGCCGGCAGATTACTTTTGATTTCAAATTCTACCACCATTGATTTAATAAACAACAAATTGTTTGTCCAGCCAATAATTTCATTAACAGAAATATAAATTATCCATTCAAATCGTTTGTTGTTTTCATTTTGTGTTATTTGGTTGAGAATGCAAGTTACGTATATTTGTAGCTTGCATTCTCAATTTCGTTAAAAGAATGCAGGTAAATAATTGAAGATAATTCTTTAGGATTCAACCGCTCTACCTTTTTATTCAAACTTCTCAACTGTATAGCCCCACCAATAGCCCCACTTTAATTTGTGTAGCCCCTCCAATATTAAGAGCGACTACGCTCAAGTTTTCAGCTAATTTGTATATACTTTGCAGGAAAGTTCAGCGAATGTGTTATTTATTTTTAAAGGAAATCTTAGCATACGTAAAGCTTTCCAGCTATTTTCTGAACGCGATCTATTCGTACCGGAGAATATTTGAAGCAAATTTTCTCTTACTTTAAGTTTATGCTAGTTGCCTGCGAGTCAGCTGCACTGCAACTGGCATTTACTAGAACATGAACGAAATGTAGAGTACTAGCTCTTCCTCAACGACCATTCAGAATTACCCAGCCGTGTGCAAGCTGTTCAAGTTAAACACTGCTTTATGATCTACGTAAAGCAGAATTTAAACTGTTCGTGTTATTACAAGTTATGTATCTACAAGAACTTAAACGTCTAAATAAAAAAAATACAAATAATGTTCATTAAGTTGTAGTCGTCATTTCAAAAGACAGTTGATTAAGTTGTATGCACCTATATATATTTCCAAATTCTATAAGCTACCTATTTATATCAACCAGAACAAAATCATATTATGAAATAACAATGTCCGTTTTCTACCATATATGTCCCAGCCCTTAATCGATTTTAATTCGCAAACATTGTTCATTTGCATTTCGAAGAAAGACATAATATTTCACATTATTCCTCGGGCTGAACATTGTAGTACTCATGCAGAAAACTCGCAGGCATAAAGTCTGCCAACATTTTAAGCGCATATAATGTTAAAAAATAAACCAGAATCTGTTTAGAGTTGAAAAACAAGTAGGTAGTATCTTTGTTTAGTTTGAACATTAATATTCAAATTAAGTAGTACGTACGTAATAATAATTACACTTTACAAAATTATTACTATATTCGTATTGAAGTCCATCGCATTCCGAATGTATTTTATACGTGATGTGATGTATACCTATTTAAATAGATAAAAGGGCAAAACATTTTATAGCCGTGGTGGCCGAGTAGCCTGCAGCACAAATATTGTATGTTCGAATCCCGTTTGTACTAATTACTTTTTACGAACTTAATTACATTGATTAGTCACACCACGAGAAAGGTAGACATCATGAAGAAAATTATTTACGAGTATATTGTGTGTTTTAAATGCCAATATTTTTTTTTAAACACGTGCATCCATCAAATCTAAAGATTTATTATATGTAAGAGTCACATACAGTCAAGCACAATAAACGTTATAAGGTTGCAAGACACGGCAGCCAGGCACTGGTCGACACGGCGGTACCACCATATATCGAATGTGCGGAACGTTCGCCCATATTTCTCAGCGTCTACGCCGCCACACCGGTAGCATTTCACGCGACGTTCCCCGGTTTTTCGATGTGTGGTTTCCGCACAACAAAGCCATTTTATTTACGATACAAATAGAATGTACGTTTAAGGTGCGATCTCGAAATAGATGTTTGTTTAATGATACTTGCATCTTGCAGGTCTGTTATATAACATATTTTTTTCTTGGTTCTCTCTCGCAATTATTTTTGTAAAGTCAATGTAAGTCAGTGCGCGCGTGGAGTTCGAAAATATAGGTTATGTGTTTTTCGGGATTAAAATTTAGCCTATGACCTAAACCTAGATATAAGCTATCACCATTTCAACTTTCAGCATAATCGATTCAGCTGTTTTACCGTGAAAGAGCAACAAACAAACATTTTTTGCCTATATAATATTTGTTTTCTTAATTATTAGACCGAAGCCGTGGTGGCCGAGTGGTTCGAGCAGTTGTCTGCGACGCAAAGGTCCCAAGTTCGAATCCCGACTGTACCAATGAGTTTTTCTGAACTTAAGTACAGTGATTAGTCACACCACGAGCTTTACGGTGAAGGAAAACATCGTGAGGAAACCTGCATGCGTCTGAGAAGAAATTCAAAGGTGTATGTATAGTCGTGCTTGAGTAACGGCGATGGACTCGCCATCTGTCACGTTGGCACCTAATATACCTCTGGCGGAAAGTGGGTGTGTGGGTATTACCTATACACCTCTGCCTACCCCTTCGGGGACCCATGTGGGAAGGCGTGAGGATATATATTATTAGACACTCACGATAGGGCTGGTCCCCCAGTTTAAGGTCGCTCAGCGAGCTATGGAGAGAGCTATGCTCGAAGTCTCTCTGAAGGATAAGATTCGCAACGAATATATCCGACAGAGAACCAAAGTTATCGACATAGCTCAAAGAATTAGCAAGCTGAAGTGGCAGTGGGCCGGCCATATCTCGCGAAGAACGGACAACCGCTGGGGTAAACATGTTCTTCAGTGGAGACCTCGACTAGGCAAACGTAGTGTAGGACGCCCTCCGACCAGGTGGGATGACGATTTGCGAAGGACTGCTGGCAGATGCTGGATGCGGCAAGCTGAAGACAGGGCGCTATGGCGCTCAATAGGGGAGGCCTATGTCCAGCAGTGGACTAGAGTGGGCTGATGATGATGATGATCTTAATTAAGGTCGCCAATTGAGGCAAGTGACTAAAAACTAAATTAAATTCGAGGTTTTTCCGTATAGCATATTTATATTAAGTTTGTTGGTATGTAGAGTTAATTAATGTACCTATTACTTGCTGTAGCCCGCAGTTACATCTGCGTAAAATTAGATTTCATATATTGTTTTTTTTTTCAATATAAAACGCATCCTCTATTATATTCAGGCTAATAATCAATCCGTTTCATTCAATACCGATTTAGGTTATAACTTGTAATGGTAGCTGTAAGACGATAATAAATAAATAAATAGTTTTTTCAGTAGTTTTTGCGAGAAAATGGTAGAAACTATCACATCTATAATATTAGTGAAAAGTACTACACTACGTAGAATGTGTGGGTCATGTAGTGCTTACACAACGCTTAAATGTAAATGAATCTTCGGCGCGTCCCCGTGCCTCAGAATTGTGGTCAGGCACGCTCGTAATACCAATGCGATATGAGCCGGAACCCATTCCCACTCATGCTCACAAACTACATTAAAAATCAGTTGCAACCATGTTTATTTATTGTATTTACTTGCATGTTCATGTATGTTAGCCGTTGTGTCCGATTGGTTGTAAAGTCATCTACAACGCCAATATTGCAGTTAAAACCCCGGTAGTGAAATTATACTAAGGAGTTTTTAATATAAAGTCACTTATCACATTAGTAGCTTAACAATCAAGGAAAATATTGAACTATTGAAAAGTCTCTGTAAGAAGTTTTTAGAATCATAACTGTAGGATATACTCTCAATGTTGATACCCAAAGTCATCTTCGGTAAGTGGACTTGGGTAAGCGTGAAGAAACCCATCGGCTATTAACAAATTGCTCTTGACATTGCATCCATTTGATTGAGCCGTGGTGGCCGAGTGGCTGAGCCGTGGTGGCCGAGTGGTTCATCTGTACTGTACCAATGAGTTTTTCTGAACTTAAGTACAGTGATTAGTCACACCACGAGCTTTACGGTGAAGGAAAACATCGAGAGGAAACCTGCATACGTCTGAAGAAATTCAAAGGCGTATGTATAGTCGTGCTTGAGTAACGGCGATGGACTCGCCATCTGTCACGTTGGCACCTAATATACCTCTGGCGGAAAGTGGGTGTGTGGGTATTACCTATACACCTCTGCCTACCCCTTCGGGGACCCTTCTGGGAAGGCGTGAGGATATATTATATATATTATATGATTATAAGACCTAACACCCTGAGTTTCAAATTTGTTAACCACAACTGAATCCACAAAATATTTCCGTTTCAAATAATCCCAAAATATAGATTTTATTTTCGATGGTTTGTTTATTCCTCATAATTGGACATAACGAACCAGTTAATATACCTGTTTATAATAGCTCAATTAGGCGACGAATATAAAATTGAAGGTTCTACTAAAGTTGGGTGCGTCGAGGTGATTTTATGCATCTTCGGGTGTCGCGACACGGAGTGGCACGGGCGCTCGTGATACACCGTCGTCGTCGCCACACTGTCGTGTCGCTGATTTATATCACCAATATAAAGGGAACCTGTCCTCCAGATATTTTTATAACCTTCATACGGAAAAAAGTCCACGGTACAATACTTTAGCGACATTTGGGTTTTGTTATCGGTGTTCTGTCTGTTTCATCGTGGTTTTTATAAAAGTATATTAAGTAAAGATAAGTAAGTAAGTAAAAATGCAACGAATACAAACTTGTATTCAATTTTATAAAGAAGATTCCATATGTAAATACTTACACGTATATAGTTAACAGACATAAGTACTACTTCACATTATTAATAATCTTGGCTCCATCTGACGATACTAGTGCACGATCGTAGCGAATTCGTAGCGTAGCAAGTGTAACGAGTTAGACCATTAAAATCTTGTTCCAACCTGTAATACACACCGTGAGTGTTGAAGCAGCATTTAGGTACACTAATTATAGCTCCAATGTACGTGTTAATGTGTTTAATCCTCAAGTGTTATTATGTTAGTTAGCACGCATGCGATAATAACTTAAACACGTTTTTAACAAAAAATATTTCATCAGTTTATTTGATAAATAATATACGAAGCTCTTCAACTGACTGAATTCATCCAACAAATGAACTTTATAACATTTAAATTAACCTGATATAATTGGACTGACTGGAAGTAGTCTCCTTTCAAATATTGCTCCAAACTTGAAAATTAGTTAACCAACCAGAACTATTATTTTGTTTGTTCATTCAGTTCACACAAAGGAATAGATGAAACTAATATCAGACGCACTGATAATAAACCGGTCGTATTGATATAGCCATTATACTGTTTCTATCAACGCCGTATTATTATATAAAATAGGGAGTATTTTGGTAGGCTAACTGCTAATTATTGTGCCCTGTTTCTGTCGCTCGATGTGGGGCTACATTTATTGGGCTCTGCTGCGACGAACAAGACTCGTTACGTGAGGCAATGTAAATGCAGCGTAGATAGGTGCTTGCCACAATACGTATCGAATAGCCGACATGTTCGAGTGAATCTTGTTGCATTTTGCATAAAATCGATACTCCTGAATGGCCACAGCTACGCTGATGCCAACGTGAAGCCGAATGAGAATCGCTTACCAATTTGCTGCAAACGATGCTACTTTATATTACTTTATGTATATGAGATAGTTTGCATCGGTATGAAATTCATCTATTTTGGATACAATTCGACATAATGACGTCGCCTCATCGAGATCTCACGAAACAAGCGGGCTGGATCATACTGGATCATATATCTCGCTCAGAGAATCAGTATTGCTATCCAGCGTGGTATTGCAATATCATTAAGAGGAAAGATATGTTTTTATGTTCGTTTGTCATGATTTAACTCAAAAACTACTCAGACTATTTAGACAATTTTTTCAACATCAGGAAGCTAGTTGAATAGAAATATGTTTGTTTGTTTTAGAATCGATCAATTAAATACAATTTTCGAGTGTGAAGCCGCGGAGCACAGCTAGATGTATGATATATTATGTAGCTATACAGTAAGAAAATATTCTTCTAAGTATTATTTCCGTTGCAGTTGTGTCTGCAACTTCAAACGTCTTATTACCTATATAAGCAGAATTCTAAGAAATTACTACGAAAAACATTGTTTTTCTTAGTTTTGGTTCTTATTTTATGAATAAAAAATTGTAGAACAAACTAAAGGAAAATTGACGGAATCACTGAACTTCACGAACTTCTTCATCAATGTATAGGAATTTTCTTGAGACACAGTCTGACTGTCGCGGTGACTTTTATAGAAAAAAATATTTTATTACAAACATATCGAGTCATCGTTCGGTCTGCTTCATCGATTATATGTTGTTATTTGTGGCTTGTGCTGATATAAGCCTTTGAAAGAAAAATCGTAATACCTAATAGCAGAATAAGTCTTTGACGTGTGTTTCAATTAGAGGTCAGTCAATTTGGGTTGAAAGAGGTAAGTAAAGCGAGTCCGCTGTCCCGAGCAGCGCGGGCGGGGATCTAATTTGGCCGGGGTGGTCGGACCGGACTTTTGTCACGGCGCTGTGCCAATTAGGTAAATACGCGACAACGAGTGGCTTCGGTCCCGTCACGTGCATCCGTAAACACTTACGGCTTGATGAGCGCCCGCCCGTAATCATATTTCAAGTGGCCGCGTAATCTCGTTGTCTCGTCAACAGAGACTACATTATTAACGCGTTACAATGTATTACTGCTCATTAAACTAATTAAGCCCTTTGCAGGGACTTTGCAGTTCTTAGTGTTCGCCCCACTTGTAGGGTTGTTAATAATCAGATGGTAACATTATAAGCATATCGTTTACAGATAATTCAGGTTTTAGTTTGGTTGATAGCTTTCATTATTTCAGTTGTCTTAAATTATCGATCTTTATATAAACGATTTTTTTAACTACAAATGTGACAGACAAACTGAACATTCGAAAATAATGAGTCGTTCTACCAGCCGCATTCCTAGTAGAGTTCTGATTTTTTACTAATTACAATGCTTTATAGCATTTTATTCGTAGCTTAGTGTTCAAGCGGTAGTACAATTTGCTCAGTGCTACTGTAAGATGGTGACATACTGCTCGAGCCACTCCAATTTATTTTGAATGGGAGACCCCATTGTGACCCACCTCTCTTAAAGTTCAACCAGAATACTAGAGACCGAAGAAGGTTAACCAACCTAATTAGTCATAATCAAATTACCTTAGAAGACCTGAAGATTTGTATGTTTTGAACCATTAACAATAATGCCCAATTTGCCGGTTCTTCCTGTGGACTTCAAAGTGTTCGAAGCTTTTCTTATGGCATAACCCAGGTATACTTGGCACAGTATTTCTTTAAATTGTTTGTGGCTCACGAGTACGTAACAAATACGCAATTTTCAATTATTCATTCCAAATTTCATTTGCTAACATGTAGGTAGGTACTGAGCGCCAAAATAACAAGATCAGCAGCACAATATATTCGAGCGATTCAAAAGACTTTCATCCAGGGATAAGAAGCACATTTCACGGGCCATCTATCTTGCGGGATATTAGAAACAACATTTTCCGATTGTTTATACGTGCTCGGTAAGCTCTTCTTTCATTAAAGACGAGGTCGCTTGCAGCGCCGCAGTGCCAAGATTGATCGTCGGTGGATGGATTTGTTCTATTCCCGCGCTCATCAATCATTCGCGGATATTTTTCCGTGTCTCAGGTTGTTTAGCCTAAATAGATTGTTGCAGCGCGTGAGCATCGCTCATATCGACATGTGTATCGCATTAGTATTGACGTTTACCCGACTATGGGCCGTAGCGTCGACACATTTCCCACGTGACGAAACGTCCTACTTACCTCGATATAATAATAAGTATAATAAATACCTGGAACAATTCCACACATATTGACCTAGTCCCAAGTTAAGCAAAGCTTGTGTTATGGTAACTAGACAACCATATATTTACTTATATATATAGATATATATAATAGCCGTGGTGGCCGAGTGGTTCGAGCAGTTGCCTGCGACGCAAAGGTCGCAAGTTCGAATCCCGACTGTACCAATGAGTTTTTTCTGAACTTAAGTACGGTGATTAGTCACCACGAGCTTTACGGTGAAGGAAAACATCGAGAGGAAACCTGCATGCGTCAGGAAGAAATTAAAGGCGTATGTATAGTCGTCTTGAGTAACGGCGATGGACTCGCCATCTGTCACGTTGGCACCTAATATACCTCTGGCGGAAAGTGGGTATGTGGGTATTACCTATACACCTCTGCCTACCCCTTCGGGGACCCTTGTGGGAAGGCGTGAGGATATATTATATTATTATTATATATATATAGATATATACATAAATACATAGTACATCCAAGACTAAGGTACAAATACTCGTGTTCATCACACAAATATCTGCCCTAAGCGGGATATCAATACCTAGCTTACGTATTTGAAACAACCATTGGCTCCCCGCGATATTACCTGCTTTTAAGCGGTTATAGCCATATTTTGAGCAGAAGCAGTGCTCCTAATGCTCTGAAAATTATCTAAATCCAAATCTATTTAGCCGTTGTTCCGTGACTGAGTAACAAACATACAAAATTTTACGTGAACGTGTAATATAAATAGCATATTTATTTATTTAATCAGCCACATATAAACTTACAGCTAAAGTCAAAATGTTATTCATTTACGTCCTAGCCTTGCGAAGCCTAAATTATTCAAGTCACCTTGAGTATGTAATAAAATCTGAGCTTATATAAGTTTCAATATAAACGAATGTAACGACAAAAAACGCAATATAAAAAGTTAGTTACATACATACATACATACATATCATCACGCCAAGTCCCTAACAGGGTAGGCAGAGAGTATAGAGCGCCAGTTCTCTCTAGACTTACATACCTCTTTCGCTTCGTCCACATTCATCAGTCCCTTCATACATGCTCGTCGGTTTCCAGTACTCTTAACGTTCCCGTCCTTGAGCGTCCGATCGATTTGATCCAGGTAGTTGGAACGTGGCCTTCCCCCACCTCTTCTTGCACACACTTTTGCTTTGTATATCTGTGTCAATCTTTCTTCACTCATCCTTTCTATACATATTTATGTGTCTGTAACCTACTAACACTAGAATTTAAGTTAAAATTTGTTACTAACCCTATGGACTCCGGTCTGAAATAAAAATATTCTATTCTATTCTATTCTATTCTATGTGTCCAAACCAACATAACATGCCTTTCTTCATCTTTACAATCACGCCCTCATTCACGCCAGTTGATTTGCGAATCTCTTTAAAAAGTTAGTTTTACTACAAATTCACCACATTATTATATCGTCATTTATTGTTTTGTAAGAACAAGTAGTAAATATGAAAGTGATTATTATTAGGCACTTGAGATAGGTTTAGGTGTTTTATTAAGAGGCTAGATGTTCTTTTTTCATGAAAGAATTTTTTTTTTGTTATCTACACTGTGCCTTGAACATTCCAAATAATGGTGCAAGTGGTGTTTACCTGTAATTATTTGCTACATTTAGCTCTAAGTTATGTGATGATTAAGATGTAGTATCGATGTAAGCAAGTGTTGGTAAACCTTTATACAATAAATAAATAAATAAATAAAAAAGTCTACTCATAGCATTCATAGCATCTAGCATAGATAGTGCCATTCACGAAGACCCGCCCCACCATTCTTACCTATAGTTTATAGTGTAAGTGTGCAACCTTCCACTAATGTTTGAGTATTATCCGTACACACTGATTACCTATGATAGCACACTACAATTAATAGTAGTACAAGTCGGATAATTTATTTATTTATATTTCATATTAGAACGGCCAATGCCACTTACACTAATATGTACACGCTTTCATACTGTCTTCTCACAGTACTCCAGACATACTAACAAGATATCTTTTCAGTCATCATACTCCCCGCATCCCTCGACTGGAAATTGGTGGGGCGCGTCTTCGTGGATGGCACTATCAATACATTGAAATTGGTCCTTATAAATAAATGATCTGATATTATAAAAAAACTTCAGCTTATTGCATTACATCGCTAGGATTTCCGAACGAAGTCACTGTCGGAAAATTAATCATAATGTTACTTACTATCTTCTCTTTGTAAGTCAAAGATAATCATTCGAGAATCAGAAGTCAGGCCCTAGTGAAGCCTACCGCATTAATCCTAGATTAAGAAGTAAGCCTTTACTACTGTATTAGGTTTAATTAAACATAATCTGACGACCGTCTTGTCTAGTGGTTAGAGCTCCTGACTGCGAAACTTGAGGTCGCGGGTTCGAATCCCGCCGAGGGCAGATATTTGTGTGATGAATACGAGTATTTGTACCTTAGTCTTGGATGTCCTATGTATTTATGTATATAAATATATCTATATAAGTAAAAATATCGTTATCTAGTTACCATAGCACAAGCTTTGCTTAATTTGGGACTAGGTCAATTTGTGTGGAATCGTAAAAAAAAATTGTACTTGATTTATTATATACGTTGTGAGCTGAGAGAGTGTTAAGAGCTGTGATGGCCGACTGGTTTTAGAAACTATTTGGTACTAATCTAGTGAAACTCACCGTGAATCTCGTGGTGGGATTAATCTAAAATAAGTGATTTATCACACCACGGGTTTCGCGGTAAAGGAAAACATCGAGAGGTAACCTGCATACCTTAGAGAAGAAATTCAAAGGCGTACATAATTATGTAAAGTCGTGCTTAAATAACGGCGATGGCTTCTAAAATATATCTCTGGCGGAAAGTGGATGTATTACCTAGAAACCTCTGCAGTGTCGGAAGACGTGAAGATATATGTATTATTATTACCCCTATACATATGATATACCGAGGTATATCGTAAGACAAGAACCTTACCTTTATGCCAATTTTAGGCAAATATGTAACAGCGACATTGACTTTTTCATCAACTGCGCATAAACGCCGCAGAAATAAGGTTTCATGGGCTCTTTTCGGGGAATGAAATTGTTCTTTTGCAATGTGTTCCACCGTTTTACGTACCTATATAAAAATGGGAAATTTAATCAAGTACGTGACGGTATCAGTCAATTTGTCTCTCTCTCTCTCTCGTTACTTACAAAATTACTCAACGTTATTTAATAAAGAGCCAACAGTACTCTTAGAGTACAGTCTAGCATCCAACTGATGTAAGTAGAGCTTTGATACGACCACTGAAGCCGCCGCCACTGAATCATCACGACGAATTAATAAAGTTTCCCTAACTATCTACCTGGCAGGCATTGTTCGCTAGGGACGGCTTACTAGACCTTCATGTTCACGTTGATGGATTGACCTCACATCTTTACAACTTCACTCACACCTGAAGACTGCCTCAACCGCATAGGTGTAGGATCCCAAAAGATCATTACATGTTTTGATAGGCTAATTGAAATCCGTGACGTTTTGATCCCAAACCTGCAAGTAATTCAAAATATATACAAAATACATAATATTGTCCTTATGGGCGTGAAGAATAATATTGTATTAAAGAGTATTATAAATATACATTAATAATATAAAGCCGCGGTGGCCGAGTGGTTCAAGTAGCTGTCTGCAACACAAAGATGGAAAGCTCGAATCCCGACTGTACCAATGGTAGCAATGAATTTCTCTGAACTTAAGTACAGTTATTAGCCACACCAGTCATCCTTGATTGTTCGATCAATTTGATCTAGATAGTACGAACAAAAACCTACAGTACGATGGAGTAGCACGATAGTGTAACATACTCGTACATATTCATAGCTCCTAAAGTTTCAGCTGTTCAAACGAATTCCAGGGAATTTATGTCAAAAGTTTTGAATGTTTGAATTGTATTTAAAGTAATATGATATCATGTTCAATTGTTTCAGAATCTCTGTTTCCCCGTTTCGTGGAACCGGTCCCAAACGTTACCGTGACCGTCGGACGGGACGCGCTTCTAGCCTGCGTCGTCGAGGATCTGAGAGGTTACAAGGTATAATACCGCAGCTCACTCGAAAATCAAACGCAGTCCATGAACTGTTAATTATCTTTAATAATTCAACCGGCAACTTGGCTAACTCGAAATTCCACTGCAAACTACCATAATCTGATCTCTGTGCTTAAATTTACCGGAGCTACTTTAGCTAAAGTATACGCTTATAGAGAAATATAGTTGAACATTTATACTTGCCACGGTTGGTACTATAATTTATGTGTATGTATTGTTTGTTAAAAAGGCCAGGCATTACGTTCAATTAGCAAAGCAAACACCCTTACACACGTTATAACGGTGACGTGTCAAATCCCATGATGAACGAGCACCCTGTAATTGTATGAGGGGGATACGTAGCACCAGCAACTTCATGCAACTTCATTCGTGCGGTGCACGGAGTAAAGTTTTAACAAGCCAACTTAATATCACTTTGCTCAGAATGCACGATTCGCCAGTTATTAATCATGCAGGACGGCTAGTTAGCCAAATTGGAGTGCTGTGTAGTATGCAGAGATTTTAACTGGATTACCCGTAACGTAAAATTTTAGGACGGCTTTTATACTTTCGTATCATAAAATCTGCTCTATTTATAAATACAGGTGGCATGGGTTCGTGTCGATACTCAGACGATCCTGAGCATTCATCACAACATAATAACGCAAAACCCTCGTATCAGCCTTTCGTACAACGACCACCGCTCGTGGTATCTGCACATAAAGAACGTGCAGGAGGTGGACCGAGGCTGGTATATGTGTCAAGTCAATACTGACCCTATGCGCTCCAGGAAGGGATACCTGCAGGTTGTAGGTGCGTATGATGTGAATAGTTTGTAGTAACTAGCTAGTTACAATTACAGCTACGCTTGTTATAAGCACAGTAAACATTAATACGTAAACGCTTTGACCTTGCCCACTTGGTTGGTAATATTAAAATTGCCTCTAAATGTTAATGAGAATGCAGAATTGAAATAATAATATCAGTACAGAGCAGGAATGTCTGTGTATTAAACAATTGACAGAATAAATCGTTCACTTTTTCATAAAACATAATTCTCATTAACAGAATAACCCCGGGGAGCTTTGAACAATATTGTATGTATGTGTTCTAAAGCAAGAAATCGTGAATTTATTTGAATGTCGTGCTTCAGAATATAACATAAATAAATACCACAATAGAAGCTGATATAACAAACGTCATGGAACGAAATACAAATAGAAAGCTTATATTCATATTGACTCTCTTGGGGCTCACGAAATGAGTTGACATTTAATTTAATTACCCGTCTTACATACGAAATACCTATTATGTTTGAATAAAAAAGTTTATTTGATCGGCTTATGTGCTGAATGTTTGATGTACTAAAAATATATGTAACAATCAGGACAGACTAAATTGTTGTTTAATGTTCCCAGTTCCACCTGTTATAATTGACAACATGACTTCGACTGATATGGTGGTACGTGAAGGGACTAATGTGACCATGGTGTGTCGCGCCACGGGATATCCCGAGCCTTATGTCATGTGGCGCAGAGAGGATGGGCAAGAGTTCAATTGCAATGGGGAATCCGGTGCGTACATGAACACAAGTTTGTCTTAAATTTAATTTTCCCTTACGTTGTCTAAGAGAAATCCAGGAAATTTTGCCATGTGCCATTTGCCACTCGTACCAGTAGAATGTGAAAGCATGTTAAAATTGAGTCTTTTATACTGCAAAAACAGAAGCCTGTGAAGCCTGATTGCATGATTTCTTTATTTTCATTTTCAAGTTCCAGTTCCATTGTGTCAAGGAATATACTTAAGTAGCCTTGTAAATATACGTTAGAAACATTGATCGCATTTGCTGAACGCTATAATTTTAACGGCTTCGCAAAGAAACAAAAAAGATGAAAGGAATAAATCTCTTGATCGTGAAATGGTCCCACATAAAGGTTTAAATAAAGCGAGTGGTATCGAACGATGTAGATGGGGTTCAATTGAAGCCTTATATAGTGTTTTAACGCCAGAGACGACACGGAAACATAAAACATATTTTAACGCCTTTACGCAATGGTACCCGAATGGGTAGGATCGGTAACATCACTCTCTTTTCACCGAAAATATATATAAATCCTAACGTGACTGATGACATGTTCATCATCGTTATATTTCACGATAATTTCCATGAGGATAATTTCCTTACCGTAAAGCTCGTTGTGTTTGATTAATGTATGATGTATGATAAAAGTAAGTAATATTTTTAGTTTATGTAACGTTGGTGTAGACACATCCGGTTTCATCATCGTAAACTTGAGAGCTACGTCATGTCCGTTTAATAATCTCGAGTTCACAAACTTTATACCAGCTCTTTTGCTCTTCCTACATCAAAATTATTAGCTTGGGTACTTGGACCAAATTCAAGCAGTTCGGCCGTTTTACTGCTAAGTGAAGTTATAAAATTATTGTTCACAGTAAACGTGGTGGACGGGGAGAACTTAACCATATCCAAAGTCTCGAGGCTGCACATGGGGGCCTATTTGTGTATAGCTTCGAATGGAGTGCCGCCTTCGATCAGCAAGCGTGTCGTGTTGATGGTGCAATGTAAGTAGCCCTTAGTACCTATTGCACTGGCCTAATCAATGAATCAAGGCGCCAAGTCCCCACCAATTTAGAGTCCGGTGTAAATTGGTGGATAACATAATGTTTCCCTTCACTGTAAAGCTTGTTACTATAAATTAATCTATTTTTTTAGAACCTCCTAGCATGTCAACTATACCTTCTTTAACACGCTTATATAAGAATTAAAGTAAACAGCGGACTTATTTCGGATCTAGTTTTAAAGCCGAAATGTAATGGTATCATTCAGTATGAATTTCGCTCTGTTCACTTATTTCATAAAATGTGTTATTTTTCGAATTGAGAATTTGTTCAAAACTCAAATAATACAATCCACTAACCGAAAGGTACAATTCATTGTCATGACCCATTGCGGGTTACGACAAATAAAACATGCCTTTGTGCTAGAATGATTCAATAAACATCATCTTATTTGTTTAGTATGATCTTATTTCATAAGGCTTTGAAACACTTGGCATGGAATTTACAACTTGAATATTAATATTTACTCGTGCTGTAATAATAGCATAAATCACACAGTAAATATTCATTTGTTTGTGTACAAAATGCCGTCAAGAATTCCGCCGGCAGCCGTTCTTTTAAGCTCATAAGCGTGGTACTGGTAGCGAGGCAAAAACTATACCTTTCTACATTGTGATATACGATGTAATAGAGACCCCATTCGATATTTTATGTAATTTTTTTATTATTTCTGCAGATCCCTCTATGTGCTACTAGCAAGGCAAAAGGTTTTCGTCTCTTAACATCAAATTACAGTTACATAATATTTTTACTCTGACTTCAGTGCTCGATTAGTTTATTGTATTTCAATGTTAAATTATTGTTCTACTATAAATCTTTACTACCTCTATTTAATATATATAGATCGCGAAGTACTTAGCTCATATTGATCGAGCATTCAAGTGAAAACACTAGAAGTACTCAAAGCCGCGAATATGTAGAAAGGGTTAAATTTTGTCAAACTAAGGAGATAAATATATATTATATCGCGGTCTCTGTCTGCTCGGAATAATGATAAATTATAGGCAATTTACTGTCGATGCCAACATTTATCGAATTTTGCAAGCACAACGCTAGGCTTCTGCCAATAAACCTTTGTTTTGCGTCGAGTGACTCCGAATTCTATTTGTTACTATTTTCAGATGAATGGAAAAGGAATTAGGAATATTTTCTATCTCAATCAAAGCTGTTTTTATGATAGAATATAATATATTCCAAATTGCCTACCTTACATCAAATATTTTTTTGCTTCCAAATAAACTTACTCCAATATTGTTACAGTTAGTAAAAAAAGAATGTCTTACTAAATATGTATGAGTAAATGAACGGCTTGGTTTATATTACGTTGGCACTGGGTCATTTATTCTTAATAAAATTATGATAAAAATTGCATTATGGGAAATTAAAAATTTACCAATTACAGTAAAAGTTAATTTTGAGGTTATTGCTATTTGCATTGTTATGCAATTAATATAGAGGCAATTACTTAAAGCACTCGACCACTTTTTGGATGATTTTGAAATCTCATCATCTCTCAAAATAAAAACGACGAGGATTTGTAAAAGAGCATTTTAATGATACATGTCTGGCGATAAATCGTCCTAATAATAATTTACAGTCCAGCATCTCGGTTGGTAAAAAACATCCCGCGTTTAATTAGATATTCGAGCCATTCTTGCAAATTATTATACTTTAAATATCATTTCCTCGTCAAGAAGAAAGAAAACGCTCGCACATTTCTCCCGCCCTGTTAACTCGCCTCAAATTCTTCCTTCGGTAAGTACGTGAGCATTTTCACACCGTCGTTACCCTTAGTCGGGAGTCAGAAATATTATTTTTCTTGAGGTGGATGCCGTTAACGAGTATTTACGAGGACACGGCGTCTCTACCTGACGACGGAGCCTTCCGCCGGATCGGCCGTAATTGCGCCCAATTAGAGCATTATGCTGACGTGAATACGGCACGGACGCGATAATGGCGATACTATCTGTTCTCCCGCACCCGCGCCACCGCCGCCGTCCGCTCCCGCCCAATCAGATGGTTACACCCTAATTCACATTCCGTATCAAGCTTTCCCAGTTCTCACCATTTCTTACGAGATACGTGAAATGCTCACGTAACTTTCGCTCGATTAAGCATTCAGACTTCCTTATGAATTCACTGTCAGTTTTCATTACATTAAAGTACGTACCGATGTAAATCTATATGAAAACTTTCGTATAATGCTCTGGAAGTATCCAGTCCGCGCCACTGCTCTAATGGCAGTTTTATTCATTCATAGCCCTTTCAAATGTATAAATATAACACACGGTGTTAAAAGCCTTTTGCTACAAATTTAGCATATACATATTTTTAGTAGCGCTGCGCTAGTCGTAAGTGGAAGAAATGTGATATGAAATACATAGGTATTATTTATGTAACGACAAAGTTTTGTAAGTAGGACTATTTTTCATTCTTACCTTCGCGTGCGTTAACTACGTACCTGTGCGTGCGTGGTACCTTTTTGTCTATTGTATAAACTCATATTATTTGCTATAAAATGTATAAATACATCACATATATAAAAGATCACACAAAATATGCGTTTCTGGGGAGTGTTATGTTTTTGGGTAATATTTCCATAATACCTCATGGAATGGCCATGCAGATAGAGGGGATCATTCGTTAATTCTCTTTGATGCGTAAGTGATACCTCAGGTATTGCATACGTCTATTACATTGTCAACGCTTACCCTCAAGCGGGCCACATACTTGCAAGAAAACCGTGCCATCTAAAATTTGTAGGCCGATACATTACTACTGGCCTAAGATTAAATGAAGCCTTTGTTTTATACAACAAGAGTGGCAAACAAGCATACGGCCCAC
Organism: Drepana arcuata; assembly: GCA_016069955.1. Classification (NCBI taxonomy): domain Eukaryota; kingdom Metazoa; phylum Arthropoda; class Insecta; order Lepidoptera; family Drepanidae; genus Drepana; species Drepana arcuata. The sequence continues at coordinate 65,391 of JACCPG010005278.1, forward strand.
CTGATGGGAAACGGTTACCGTAGCCTATTTACGCTCACGATACCGAAGTATCACTTACGCGTTACCACTCTGTGTTCGGAGAGTTATAGTGTGTTGGCAGCATAATGGGTTTAATCCCCCTGCTTCCAACACAATGTAACCATCCTCCCCCCTCCCCAAGGAGCTCATTACTGGAAACCTTATTCAACGCATAGGAGCACAACACAAAAAAAAATGTTATTTGGCTACGGACTTCTATAAGGTGGGGGTCCTGCCCCAGTCAGGCAGCTCCGAATTCGCACGGGAAACCCGTTATGCCCTACCTCTCTTGTTTTGTATTATTTTACAATATTGTTTGAGTAAAAATATAATTATACTTTATTATCTATCAAACCTAGTTCCACCGATGCTGTCGATCCCGAACCAGCTGGAGGGAGCGTACATTGGACAAGACGTGACACTAGAGTGCCACACGGAAGCGTACCCCTCCTCCATCAACTACTGGACTACTGACCGGGGAGACATGATCATATCAGGTAGCCGGCTTATATATTCCAAGCTCCAATATCCTCAACCAACATCCATTCGCCGTAAATTCGTTAATCTAACGCAGACCCTACGCAAACGTGGTTTCCTTGTGAATACAGTAGTACGGTATCAACCTTTTGTATGGCTATAACTTGTAAACAATATGTGGAATAAAGTAAGTATTATGTTGTGGTAGCAAGTAAAATTACATCCGCTCATTTGTTGTAACAAAATATCTCGTCTGTCGTCATTATGAGGGCGATTAGAACATAGAAAACTACACCAGCTGTGCAAACATTTTTACTTTGTCAACAGCAAATATTAGGTTACAACGACACAAATATTTTGCCTTTTTTGCATTTCGTCTTAATAATTTCCATTGACCTTCACCCCTTAAAATCATTTTTCCACTGTGTCACTGTTTATTACTACGATCATTCGCCAGATATTTATTTAGATACTATGGGTAAGGGGGTGACAGAGGTCATAGGCACGACTTCGATCACACACAGCCTTGATTGTTTTACGAACTGTTACCGCTAATTTCTATGAGATATATCACTTTTAATGTACATAGTCTTAAAACACATCATCATGCTTTACTACAAAGGTTCCCGAAGGGGTAGACAGAGGTTTGTTGTTAAACACCCTCTTTTCGGCAAAGGCCGAGTCCATCACAGTTTTTCAAGCATGACTAATACATACAATCTGCCACCACCGCTCTACCAATGATTAACTGTAGGTTTTAATCAACAGGACACAAATACACGACTTCGCTTAGCGACGACAGTTATAGTAGGAAAATGAAGCTGACTGTCCGTCGAGTGTCACTTCGAGACTTCTCTTCGTACCGCTGCGTCGCGAAGAACTCGCTCGGAGAAACAGACGGACTGATCCGACTAGACGGTGCGCTTATTGCAACCATGGCTATTACTAAGTACCGATGATTTGTGTTACGAGCTTTTACTTAGAAATGGTTGTAAATGGGTTTTATACAACTATGACACTACAGGTTTGATTCGCTCCCGGACCAATTAAGCATAGAAACATACAGGTAAAACTCGTAGTGGCTTTACCACTTCCAGTTTTCGTTAACTCGCTAGCAATGTACGTTACCTATGAGAAATTATATTAATTCATTTACACCATGCTATTTTTTTTATTATTATATTATAACAAACTTATACTATACTAAACTATATTATAACAAAAATAAATAAGTATCATATTTTGAGTATTTTTTTGTGACAAGTTATTCAAAATATTTTGTAAAAGTGCTAAAATATCTAAAGAACATTGGAGCCTACGCTAATAAATCAATCTTCGTGGTCAATTTAACACTTAATTGTTTCACAGAGATTCCGGCGCCTTCCACAATCAGCACTACAATCAATTACGTGCCGACGTTTCCTCAAAGGAAAAAAGGTATTACTTACTTAGCGATTAGTTCGGTCCACTTTAATTATACCATCGAGTGAATGTACTGTCAAACCTTTTCATAGGCTAGGAGAACACAGAGGTTGACGTAACATGAAGTTCGTAATGAAACCTTTCCAAAGGATCAAATACATTAACTACGTGTGGCAAGTTTTTATGGTTCATTCGGTCCATAGTTCGTACCCTAGCATAGGAGTAACGTAACGTTGGCAAAATTTAATATAGACACCTACGGAATCGCTCCGTGATCACTAAAGCAATACCATTGTAAATTTGAGCCCGCCGCGTGCCTTTTATACATTCATCGTGCTCCTTCACGCTGGCACACGGAAAGGTCGATGGTAGATTTTGTATTTATTGGTTTTGCCGCGCGACCCAATGCTTCCGTACAATTGGGTCGTTAGTAATATTGTTGTGGGAAAAGCGATTTTGTTTGCGCTTTGACTTCCAATATACCTCCTCATTGTTATATATTTCGGTTTTCCTTTACGACGTCATACGTTTTGTTCACACTTGAAAGACCATTTTCATAGCCTCTTAGCGTTCTTGGAAATTTTATGATACAATCATTTTCCGCACCATTCTTTTCCTTATCGCGTACTTGTTGTTTTCCGTCAGGTAAACACAAAAATCGTTGGCGAGACACCTCCGCTGAAAACCGAGTTATTGGGGATTACGAGGTGGAGGAATGGAAGGATGTTGGTAAGTAGCATCTTGTTTAACACATATAGGAAACAAAGCAAAAACAAAGTCATAGGAACCGCATCTTCTTGCCAAATTGTTTAAAACCAGCACAAAAAAATTACAAATATATTATACATATGTCAAAATTTTGAGAATGAAAATATACAATATAAAAAAATGATATATCCTCACGCCTTCCCATAAGGGTCCCCGAAGGGGTAGGCAGAGATATATAGGTAGTAGGTACCCACTCACCCACTTTCCGCCAGAGATATATTTAAGGTGCCAGCGTGACGAATGGCGAGTCCGTCGCAGTTACTCAATCACGACTATACATACGCCTTTGAATTGCTTCTCAAACGTATGCAGGTTTGTCTCTCTTGTAGGGCTCTGGATGTTTTGCTTCACCGCAAAAGCTCGTGGTGTGACATATTACTGAACTTAAGTTCAGAAAACTCATTGGTACATTCGGAATTCGAACTTGCGAACTTTGTGTCGTAGGTATGATGAGTATGGAATATTCATGATATCTTAAGTTCAAGTAAGTATCCTTTTAAAGTAAAAACCTGAAACTGTCTGAAACTGAAACAAGTCTGAAAATGTAACATAAGCAAACGGTGTGCAGATTACGAGTCCACCCAGTCTTCAGGGTCGGCCATCATCCGTGTATCCCTGCTCATCATTTTGGCAGCCCTGCTGATCTCAAGCTGACATGAGATCATTGCCCTGTTCGGTATAACATAGTGCCAATATCAGACAGTTGTGCTAAAAGGAATATGATTTTATAAGTGTGGGAATTACTAAGCGAGACCGTACATCGACTTATTATAAAAACGATTAAAATAATTGTGATTATATGGTTAAGTGTAGTATTAATAATGAAAGTAAAAAAGTATATAAATATTATTATTCTTTAATGTAAATAAAATATGTTTAATTCTCGATGTTGACGAAGACTGAATATCGTATAATTAATGTGCCATATCTAATCAGACACCGATAGGGTTAGTGGGTAGGTAGTGAATTGTAGTACATATCTTCTAGTACATATAGTTCTGAATGGCTAAACACCTTTTTCAGGTTGTGATAAAGAATCCCAAAACCTACTTCTCCATCATTCTCTCAATCGTTACACACATTAATTTAAATTGGAATCGACTATCAAAACGTTTAACATTAAATCAGTTCAAAATAAAATGCAACTGTTGTTTTGCCTCTGGCCTTTGGTGGCTCTTGTGGAAAGATGTAGAAGATATATATATACCTGTATTATTTTAAAAGTAATATATATTTATAATTTATATATATTCTATCTAACATGATATGATAAGACAAAACATATTTCATAAATAAGTTTCGTTACACTAACCAATGACAGGAATATTCCAAGCCTTGTGTTAACCCGAGGTTTTGTTATTTAGTTATAAAAGAATGTATTCCTTCGCTCGATCTTATAACATCAGTAAGGTAACCCTATTACCTACGCACGATGCGTACAAAAAATCTTTCAATCATATCAGAATACCTGCTACGTAATAAATAGACATGAGTCTATTTATTACGTTAGGGCTTTATATGTAACTATTGATTTGTTCGCGACTTCGTCCGTTTGGAATACATTGTAGCAATAAAAAATATCCAATGTCCTTCCTTGGTGTAATCCTTGTTTTTAATCAGCCAGATAGACAAATAAACACTAATTTATATAACATAGATTATGTATGAATACTTAAAAATGTATGTATATAGTCTGAGAACGGTAGTAAATACCGTTTATTGTACATGTTAACTCATAAGATAACTTATATCGTGACTTGTTACAAAAGCCCTTTGTAAATAAATCACCCCATCTGCAATAAAGACAATATGGCGTGCTTTGTACTATAAATAAATAGCTATACCTCTAGAGTAACATAATATTCCCATTGTCCTCTTAACATACGTTAGAAACTAAATCAGACACAATGGCGGCTATTAATTATTATTTAAGTCATCCCTGTCCTAAATGTCTAGAAATGTTAACGCATTATTTTGTAGAGTAATTAAAAATAGATTGCCTAAAACTTCCGCGTTGAAACATTGTATAGCGATCGTTGCAGTTAGCTGTTTATGTAAAGTTAACAAATAAAGGATTTTCATATACATTTTCGTGTATTATTTTCTGTACTATACCTACTCAGTTTGAATTCTTAGCTATTGAGCAGAAAAAAGAGTACCTATTAGATCAAGAACTAATGAAAGCTCGTAAAAAATATGGTCCGGTCTGTAAATGGTAGATCTGATAGACGAAGAGATAAAATAGAATCGAAAACCAAAATACACCTTCAAATTGTGTTTATAATCTGGCGGTACATTTGATGTTCGCATTGTTATCGCCGTGATTCCAGCAAAATGCCAGATGATGTCGAGAGCAACAAAGCTCTTTTGTTCACAAAATTATTACACTACTAGCACTGGGAATTATTTTGCATAAAATAATGGGCTCGCAAGTAGGTAGTAGGTACCTGCGGAAGCGCGACCGTCGACAGACACTTAATGCTTTTCAGGAGACACCGTCAAACTTTTGAGCGACTGTAGCTCGTCAGCTAAAAATGGCCTGTTAAAAAACTGGTGGAGACAATAATAAATGTGGACGGAAGTTTCCGTTTATATTCATTTGATGTGTGAAATTCCAAATGAAGCGAAAGAAAAAACGCAAAGTTAAAGTTTTTTACTTCCATTAACAACATTTTTTATTTTTACCTAACACGCATTCCCCAATCGATAACATAATTTTTAAAATGCCACGTACTTCAATTACCTAGGTGTCATTAGTAGGTGACTAGGTGTCATTACCTTTGACTGTTACAATTTCCCCAGATAGCAAATTAAACTGACCATGTGAAAGAAGACTGCCTAGTGGTCAAAGAACCTGACTATGAAACTTGAGGTCGTGGGATCGATTCCTTTTGATTTCGATTTCTGATCGATTAGATTTGTGTTATGAAAATGAGTATTTGTTCTTTGGTCCAACATATCCTATGTATATATGTATTTATCTAATTTTATAAGTATGTATCTCGTGGTATACTTCACATAGTACAAGCATTGCTTAATTTGGGACTAGATCAATTTGTGTAGATCTATCCCAAGCTATTTATTATTAAGCTGTTTATTTAATTTTATGTTCACGCCATTCCGCAAGGGTCCCCGAAGGATTAGCAGAAGTGTGCAACACACTCCCTTTTCGCCGGAGATAAATGTAGGTTCCAACGTAACATATAGCGAGACTATCGCCGTTTCCCAAACACGACTATACATATGTACGTCTTTGAATGGCTTCTCAAACACTGCACATAGAATAAAGTAATCCAATTCAATTTCTTTAATCTCATTTCACCATTATTGCAGCATCCATTCGCGGGGAGTTTTCCAGCTTGCCCGTTTGACGTTATTTCTAGAGCTCAAATATCGTTTGTTTAAACTGAATAGCTGTATACTCACATATTTTCTCAGAGCCTTATTCTACTTAGCACCCATTTTCTCTATCAATTATTGGATCAAAGCAGAAGTGTCTATGAGAGCGTATAAGGATAGATTTTAGTGTAAAGGAAGGAGTTGCATCTAGGTTATAATCAAGATCCCAGCATTTATACAATAGTTAATATCCTCTCGCCTTCCCATAACGGGTCTCGAAGGGGAAGGCAGAGGTATATAGGTAATACACACACACCCAATTTCCACCAGAGATATATTAGGTGCAAACGTGATAGATAGCGAGTCCATCGCAGTTACTCAAGCTTGCTTCTTTTTGCTTCTCAGACGTATGCAACCTGCATACGATGTTTTCCTTTACCGTAAAGCTCGTGGTGCGACTAATCAATGTACTTAACTTCAGAAAAACTCATTGGTACAGTCGGGATTCGAACTTGCGATCTTTGGAAATTACTCGAACCACTCGGCCACCACGGCTTCCTTCTAATATAAAAGGTTTACGCTAGTACATAATCACTGATCTTTAAACAATTCAGCTCGTATAAGTTGACAAATATCTATGACGAGTTCCCATATCATACAAAGAGGTACGAGTACATACAATCTGATGATGAAAGCGCCACGTACTATTTACGGCCCGTTTATTTGCCACCGCAGTGATATGGAATAACTGCAACTAAACTATATATTTGTATAGGAACATAAACTCGCCGTAACTTCTATTTGACTGAAGTTACGAGTAATTGCTCTAGTAAAGTAAAAATTGGGTACTAAACAACATTCTATTTTAACTCGTTCAAGCTTTACCTGCGGCTTCAAGCAACCCTGTGATATGATGCCATATCGATTTTATGCAAAATGCAACTAAGTTTCCAAGCAGCGCGCACTATATTAGCCATAAACCTCGCAACACTGCGCGTTATTGTTATAAAATAAGCCATCAGTTTATCCCACTTACTTAGCAGGCCATATCCGGGATGAAACACAAGATTTAGATACTCCTTGCAGGCTTCGAAACGGAAATGAGGTGTACGAATGGAATAACCATATGCAAGGAGTCATGAAACAAAATTAAGTCACTAGAAGGACTCGAGAAAAACTTGTAAGAACAGAATTGTAACGCTTTGTGATAGATCTTGATACGTATTTTTTTGTATTGATATTTATGGAAGTTCCTCTCTCCTTCATCGATTGGTTAGTATTTTCAACTTTCTTAAATTCTATGAAATTCAATACCGTTCATGGTTACGCAATACGTGAGACATAATTCGTTAGTTCGGCCGATCTTGTTCAGTCGGGGGTTACTGTGAACGTAATATGAAATACTGCCGTGAAATAAAAATAAACAAGTTAGGTGAGGGTTCAATCAAGCAAAGGACATTTCTTTTTTATTGCCGATATCCTCGTATAAAGAAAAGTATTGAAATAATAAGGAAATAAAATATAACAGTACCTTCAAGTCATTGTCCAACGGGTTGAAAGGCTTTTGGATATAATGCTGTAGTATTATTATATCTACATATTGGAGCTTGAGAAGGGTCCGTGGTCTATTCCATACGATTTGAATTTCGTGCTGTCTCCATTCCAATCATAAAGTACGATATCGGAGACAGTTACAATTTTGTTTACAAAGATTTATACGCATGAGTTACTCTGCAGAGAGGTAAAGTGTGTGGATCTCTGACAATATTATTGGTAATTTTCTTACGATATTTGTTACGAAGATATATTGAGCACCATCTAATTGTTAGTCTTACTTACAGTTACAGTATGGAATAAATGAGGAACAATATGTGAAGGTAAATGTAGTTAGTTGACGTGAAAGTTCTTAGATGCAATAAAGAACGCATACGAGAGTACGTTGAAGTAAGTATAAGGAAAACTTTAAAACGTCATTCATAACACTTCCATCCAACATATGGGATACAAGGAATCCTTATTGAACATCAAATATTACTAACTTACCGTGGTTCGAATCGTTGCCTTCAATTTTATATTTCTCTTTAATACAAGATTGCTTTCTTTAAAAAATATATATATCGTCACGTCTTCCCACAAGGGTCTCCGAAGGGGTAGGCAGAGGTGTATAGGTAATACCCATACACCCACTTTTCCAACACACTTCTTTAACCAATGAGCCATTCTTTTTCAATGCGTTGCTCCATATGCCTTGTTAAACTATTTTCTCAAAATAGTTGGTTTCTGCAGTATATGTCCTATAAAGGAAATCCTTCCTGGTTTCCTTTATATCAGTTATAAAGTTATATAAAAAGTAAAGACATAACATAATTAAAAACGTAACAAACCCGCTTAGATACCAAAAAAATACAAATCTCAAGGTTAATAAATTACACATACATTAAATCGTTACAAAAGAATCGAATTCGAATGAATGTCATATAAATAGCTCAACTCCGGCTTCCGTCCCATTTCCCAGAACCCTTTACTTAAGGGTAAAATTAATAATGTATGTTCGTATGAATTACCCCTGACCTAGTAACTGTTTTAATTGGAATCAAGTTTCTAGTCAAACGTCATCTAACATATACCTATACATATATCACATTACACGTATTTACATGATTTTAGTTAATATAAACGGTGATGGGAGTTGACATGACACTTTGATTAATCAGATTAATCGTAATTTTACGCATACTCGTGACATCGCGATATCTTTGATAAGTCTCAGGCAGCTAGTTAATGTGTATTTACGCTTTCAAAATTCGGTGTTTCGAACAATATTAAACGCGCCTTGGTTTGTAAAAACTACAGAAATGCATGAATATTTAAGCATGAACACTATAATGGAAGAAATAAATGCCGTAGCCAAGCGATACCATGGAAGACTTACCCAACACGTAAACAAACTGGCTTTAGCTCTTACCAGTGACAACGAAAATGTAAAACGTTTGAAAAGATACTCCATTAGCCAGCTAGCAAATAGAAAATGACCTGTTGTCACTAAAATCCAAAGAGAAGAGCCTTTTACTGAAGAGGCCATCTCCCTCCGCTAATTACTCTCAATATTTGCTGCTCATAGTGGGAACACTGATCGCAGAAGGAAACCTAAATAGGAAAAAAAAAAGTTTATGTGTATATAATTAAAATATAATTGATGTGTTTTTGAAACGAGAGTGTGTGAAGGATCCTGCTATATGACATGACAAAGCCTGTACATGATAATAATATTTATTATATACCTAGTACTAGTAGTCCCGGCCGGCTTCCCTTAGGTGAAAAAAAACTGATACACTTCAGTATACTACTCGAGTCTATTGTTTCAACTGTTATTAAAATACATTATTTACTTTTAATTTAATTTAATTAAGTTACGTATTTTATTTCTATTTTAATATACTGTTGTATGACATAAATCAATCAAAATATATTTGATTGATTCAACGGGAACGTCAAGAGTACTCGAAACCGACGAGCATGTATGAAGAGACTGATGAATGTGGACGAAGCGAAAGAGGTATGTAAGTCTAGAGAGAGCTGGCACTTTATACTCTCTGCCTACCCCTTTAGGTTAGGTTAACGTTAAACTCGGCGTGATGATATGATGATGATTAAATTTATTTCCGAAAAAATATACAGGTGTAAGAATACAACGATGCGTAAAAAAAGTCGCGCTTCTGCCAGCACTGCCATTCCAAACAGATTATTGTACAATTACTGTTCGCAGACACTCAGCACTACACGGAAACTGTATGAAATAAGACGAGCCCCAGTCGGACAGCTGCAAACAACACTTCCTTTGTGTCTTGTGACTTCAAAAGATCACATCAACACAAGGATTAGCGTCAATCTCAACAATATTTCGAACAAAGCAACGCTTGTTGCGTAACGCGTGTTGCGTTGCGTAGCGTTGCCTTATTCGAAGTATTTAAATTGTAAATAAAAAAAACCTATTTAATCAAGACTTTGTTAACTAAATGCTATTAACATCATGAAACAACGCAGTGAAACGACTGATCAGGTTTATCCAAAAGGAAATTGTAATTAGAGGCTGTTTAACCTCTTAAATCGGGCTGAGACAGCTCAGCTGCCTTATTTATAATGTCATATTACCAAAATGATTCATCAATATGGATATAGATATAAGACGTCATATACATCGGTATTTCGCACTCGTGGTTATGTCTTTGACCAATAAGCGTTATTATGATTATCATAGACGAAGCGAAAGAGGTATGTAAGTCTAGAGAGAACTGGCGCTCTATACTCTCTGCCTACCCCGTTAGGACTCAGCGTGATGATATGTATGTATATATGATTATCATCTCCATTTGAATGATGTAAATCAGTATCGTATTACTCATTTCATTATTCATAGTAATGTTTGTGTCCATCTCTGTGATGATGGAAGCAACACTAACATTAAAAGTTCTTTCTCATTTCAGCCCACCATTAAAATAATAACTCCAGCTGTACATTTTGTAACGGCGCCGACGAAAATGAATTCGACATAATTGTTTCTTTTTTATTTTATAATACAATTACCGGAAAAGTCGTAGTATAATATATATTTGTACCTACTTTAGAAAAACTCATAAGTGGGAATCCAGGGAATTTTCTTTTCCGGTGACTATTTAAATTTTAACAATACGTACCTTTCTCTATCCTTCTACAATAACACCGTGATATATTATGCGATATGATACGACAATATGCTTAAAGATAGTCAAATACACTCGTTTTACGAGAGTTTTTGATTGCATCCATATAATGATTTGCCAGACATTTGATATTCAAGATTTGATACAGACGAAAGAAGAAGGCATGTCATGGGAGAAAGAAATGGGACTATATGCTCTCAGCCTATTTCTTTAAGGACTCTTCTTATCTGTCATTTTTTTCCATGAATATGCCCGTGAGCTTGTAACTGAAAGGCAGAAGTGCTGCTCTTTATGAACATAAACTTAATATATAACAAATTTTAAGCAATATATGATTAACTTGCATTAAATAATAACATATTCATAAAATATTTATGAAAATAACACCTTTTGAAAGTATACAAAAACTACTTATGTAAATAAAATTTACGTTAGGTGGATACAAGAAAGGAATATTTAAACCTCGAGAATATTAGCTCAAGTTAGCGTAAACAGAGCTGCACAAAGCAAGCAAGCTAACATTATAATAAGATGGTAGTTGGTTGAAGGGGCGAGCTCCTCCTGGCACATTCGAGGCTTCCCCAAGACGCTGCACTAGTTTTATTTTTCATCTAACAACTCTGACCGGATTAAGGTGCTGCTTCAAAATGACTATTCGTAAAACGAAACGCGCCAGTACATTCGAAAATCGAAGCTCCAGATTCTCTCTAGAAATGCAAATTGGATGTCATTATTAATTCTACTCTGGTTAGTTGAAAATGCATAATAACAATTTGAAACAAAATTAGATTATCAGAATAGTATGACATTGCATGGTGCTAACTGGAAGAAAACTATTTCTGTCTGGGCTAGTAGTTAGAGCTCCTTACTGCAAAACTTGAGGTCGCGGGTTAGAATCCTGCTGACGATAGATATTTGTGTAATGAACACGAGTGTTTGTACCTTAGTCTTGGAAGTCCCATGTATATACATAGTTGTCTAGTTACCATAACATAAGATTTACTTAACTTGAGGTCAATTTGTGTGGAATTGTCCCAAGGTATTTATTATTATAATTATTATAGTTCTTAATGTAACTTTGTTCGCAAAACCTGACTCATGAAATGTGACATATATGGAGAGGTGCATAGTCAATATTTCAGCAACATTTTCATGTTCCTACTGTTAACACAATCAGCTTAGAACCTAATAGCTATCACTATAATATATTTTAATTTTGATCATATGCTTCTGTCGCCGACTGTACGCTTGGAAAATGAGTAAATAAAATTGCTGAGAAACCAGCCAAGTATAAGTTGCTCTAAGGATTCTGTTCCCCATTTGTTATGGTAACAATTTCTTTAACATACTTCTTATCAATGTTATGTTAAAAAACTTAATTCGAATAAATATAACACTTTTTTACGCATTAAAACGGAGAAGTTCAAAGGCGTATGTAGATATAGTCGTGCTTGAGTCACAGCGATGGAATTGCCATCTGTCACGTTGGCACCTAATATACCTCTGGCGGAAAGTGGGTGTGTGGGTATTACTTATACACCTCTGCCTACCCCTTCGGGGACCCTTGTGGGAAGGCGTGAGAATACATTATTTTATTATTATATAAATAATTAGTCTGCATCTGATCAATGATCGCCTACAATGTTAAGATGCAAGATCGAATACTGATTGTATCAACGAGTATATTGAGCGTGTATCGGGTTTAAAAAAAAATATTAAAGGTCATTCATCAATTCCCTTGATGATACGTTACGCTTAACAAATCACGAAATTCTACCATTAATATAAAATACATTATTTATTATATTATTATTAGGTAGTATGAAAAAAACTCATTTGATTCATATTTCCATTTAATGAAACCAATCTCGTGTAAATATTCCAAGAATTTCTCAATTAATTGCGAGTATTATACTGAGTAACTCACTTTGATATCATGTTAATGAGTGTTTACGTCGGATACGTCACTTTCATAACATGTTACTTTTTAGCTCACAATGTATTTATTATTGGTAATAGATAAAATATAACCACAATGGGAATGTGTTTGGAAAAAGAGGCAGGGAAAGACCACGTTCTAACTAGCTAGCGCAAATCGATAGACCACTCAAGGGTGGGAACATTGACATGAGAGTCGAGATCCGTACTAGGTAGGCAAAGTAAATAGAGCGCCAATTATTTTGATTTACAGACCTCCTTCACTTCATTAACATTCATCAGTTTTCCTACGTGCTTGTTGGTTTCGAGTAGTCTTGACATCCCATTTACCCATCCCATCCCATCTAGGTAGTAGAAATATTCACTTTTTCATTGTTTATCAGTTTCACCAACTTCTCTTTCCTTTATGTTATTATAAAAGTGATCTAAACTGAAGCATCTAAATGGAAGATACTTAATGAAAAGTATATTAATCATACCTCACACAATTTACTAAACGAGGGTGTCCTAATTGCTCACAAACGACAGAATCTCGGGAGGGGAGCCATTAATACTTGTTAGCGGGAACATAAAAGGAATTTGCGTCTTTCCAGAAAAAATATGCATTCACCTAACATTTGCACGTTCAGGCAATTACAGCAGAGCTTCTACGATCAAGGGGTTAAATGCGCACTATAAATTGCTAAATTGGTATATTTATACGGGTAGAGGAATTATTCTGCTTAATTTCCTTTTGTACCTACTAATATTATAAATGTAAAAGTACCCTAAACCGAAGAGCATGTATGAAGAGAATAATGAAAGTGGACGAAGCGAAAGAAGTATGTAAGGATCGTAGCAAGTGGAAAGAAGTGGTCTCTGCCTACCCCTACGGGAAAGAGGCGTGATTATATGTATGTATGTATGTATGTAAAAGTTTGTGAGGATCAGACATCCTTCATTTTGAACGCAAAATCTACTATATAGATATTATGTTGTGTAATTCGGCTCAGTGTAGCGTATTCAACAGAACAATAACATAATGTTTTTTTTCCCAGAAAAAACTACTGTACTAATATAATAAAACTTCGCAGTTCTAACTAGTTCCGATATAATTATGTCTATAATGGTATCACGTCGGTTTTTAATTTACTAGTGAAGGCACGGTGTAATTTAATGTATTTTATACTAGCTTATGCCCGTGGCTTCGCCCGCGTGGAAAGAGCAACATACATATTTTTCCCTTTATAATATTAGAGCTTTGAATCTTTCGGGATTCAAATGTAGTCTATGTCTTAATCCTGAGTATAAGCCATCACCATTTAAATTTTCAGTAAAACGGCTTTTTTTTCTGTCGTAGAAATGTTTTTTTTTTCAATAAAAACTATCCTATGTTACTTCTAATACCTCCAAAAATATGTGTACAAAGTTTTATGATGATCGATTTAGTAGTTTTTACGTGAAAGCGTAACAAATAAACTTACATTCACATTTATAATATTAGTAAGGATTAATACCAGCATACTTCTTCGTTTCATTGCACCTTTCTGGCCAAGTGGGTGGCCAAGTAACTTGTAACGTTAAAATTGCAAGTTCGGGCCTCGAACTGAAAGAAAATATCGTAAGAAAACCTGCATTCGTTTGAGAAGATATCCAAAGACGCGTGTTGGAGACGGCATCCTCACAATCTATCGCTTTGGTACTACTACTATAACTACTTATTCCTTTTTATCTTTACTACTGCTATGAAGCTCTACTTATAAAGCTTTACTAATATCATATAAACTAGTATAGATTGTTTGTTAGGTTGAACGCGCTAATCTCAGGGACTATTAATCTGATTTAAAAAAAGCTTGCTTCTTTAGATAGTCCGTTTGTTGAGACGTATATAGGCTATATCATCATGCTACAACCAAAACGAGCGAACCAGTAAAATTTAACGTGGTGGCGTTCGTGGGGCACAACTATGTAATTATTTAATATCGAGTTAAATGCATCGAATTTACAAAGGTAGCTGATATACACACAAAGTTGACATAGCAGCAATTTTTTCGAAATAATATTTTTTCTGTGGTCTCTCATATAAAACGGTGTTTTAATAAAAGCGGATCACGGCTTTGCAGCTGAATATTGTCGCAGATATTTCAATATTGGTGGGATTAGCAGCCTATTTAAACATCGCTCTCAATGCTCCGCCAACGTCATATCGAAATACAATTTCATTCAAAGCAAAGCCCTTGAAAATATTTACACAGCGTTTTTAATTTCACCTCCCTTTATCAAATACACATAACCGGCAGACATTGGTGTCTCGCGACCCTTATTATGATGTACGATGGCTAAGATACATTGTTTTAGGGTGTATAGTATGAAGAATGACTGGAGAAATACTACTTCTAATACATATATGGATTATCAACTGGATTACTACATAGGATTGGTTTTATTCCCGAAAAAAACTGATAATTAAATTATATTGTACGTGGGCAAAACCGCGAGCCATAGCCAGTAAACAATATATATAACGGATGAGTGAACATAGGTTGACAAGCTGATAAATAACATCGGAGAAAGACGGAAGGAAAGTTCACGTTCCAAATACGTAGATCAAATCGATCGAACAAACTAAGATGGGAATGTCAAGAGTACTTAAAAGCGGAGAACATTTATGAAGATCCTGGATAACACGAAATAAGTCCGTCATCCTAGAGAGAACTGGCGCTCTACTCTTTCTGACGAAATCGCGAGCAACTCGACGTGATGATATGTTGTGAGAGAAAAGATAATTCTATTGTGAGAAACTTCTAAGCTGTAAGTCTGAGGGAACGACGGCATAAATCCCTAAGTTAGCTCTAGCTAGAGTCTAACTTACTCAGTGGTAATATATACCTAAGCAATCCGTTAATTCAAACAACAAAATAATCTGAGAATTATTTTCAAGGAGGCTCGTTAGTAAACCCAAGTTGGGTCAAAGGTCTTATCAGGGCTTTACCTTTAGCGGTCACCTAACCCACTAACGACCTGCAAGTAAAGTTTCTAGAGATCGATGTAGGCAGTACTGAAAGTGCCACGAACAACTTCGACGCCCACTCAGTTTAAGTAGTAATAAATATTTTTTACTGAGCAAATGTGACTACCGATAAGCCCCTAGCCTCTCATTTTGGAAAAACATTAGATAAATATTTATAATGTTTTTACTAGACATGTTCGATGTACTTATTAGCTATTTGAAAATACTTAGGATGGATAGTAAACTTATCTTAATCATGATTATCCTATGAATATGTATTACTTTAAGCATAGTGATAAAAAGCCTTATCCTCACGCCCTCCCACAAGGGTCCCAGAAGTGGTAGGCCACTGGTGGTAAACCACACACCCACTTTCCGCCAGAGGTATATTTGGTGCCAACGTGACAGATGGCGAGTCCATCGCCGTTACTCAAGCACGACTATACATACGCCTTTGAATTTCTTCTCAGACGTATGCAGGTTTCCTCTCGATGTTTTCCTTCACCGTAAAGCTCCTGGTGTGACAAATCACTGTACTTAAGTTCAGAAAAACTCATTGGTACAGTCGGAGTTCGAACTTGCGACCTTTGCGTCGCAGGCAACTGGTCGAACCACTCGGAGCTGCCCGACTGGGGCAGGACCTCCTTACTCCTACCTTATAGAAGTCCGTAGCCAAATAACACAAAATCTGTGTTGTGTTCCTACGCGGTGAATAAGGTTTCCAGTAATGAGCTCCTTGGGGAGGGGGTAGGATTGTTATATTGTGTTGGCAGCAGTGGGATTAGTCCCATTATGCTGCCAACACAGTATAACTCTCCGAACGCAGAGTGGCAACGCGCAATTGATACTTCGGTATCACTTGCGCGTTCGTAAATAGGCTGTGGTAACCGTTTTTCATCGGGTGGGCCGTATGTTGTTTGCCACCCTTGTAGTAGGTTTAAAAAAAACTTTGTTGGGTATTTCCCTATTTAATAATAAGTATACGTATTATAAAATGGATATATACACTATACAACGACGGTTATTGACTATATTATGATAAAAACTTATTTTACCCTACTAGCGACGCTACTATTTTCTCTCATTTATTCACTTTTTTTGCATTTGTATACATTTGTTTAAATCAATATGTTTTTTAATTAAAAGAACATTAAATCATCACAGGCTAAGCGCGGCAAAATTAGTCTAACGTGGGACCGTTCAACACTGTCGTGTGTTAATCAACTTTAATTCAATATCTTCAAGAGCCAATTTATATAAACATAATAGGTACAGCTAATTGGTGACAGCGCCAGTCTTCTTTTTATGGTTGCGTGGTCCATTCAATTTTCAACTTCTTTTGAAAAGCTGCAATACCCGAGCAAACGACTCATACCTACCTATTTCTTTGAGGACGGAAGATTTTCATTGATGTGGCTGCTTTTTGAACCGAGTAGACGTTCAAGTAATAGATCGCAATACAGGGAATATACACAAAGATCGCAAGTTCTAATCCCGACTGTACCAATGACTTTTTCTGAACTTAAGTATTAGTCACACCATGAGTTTTACGGTGAAGGAAAACCTGCGTACGCTTGAGTAGAAACACAAAGACGAAGCCAGTGGGATGACTACACACTCGCCATCGGTCAGATCGGCACGGATATAAATATTCTCCTTAATAAAAAGGCTTTTATAAGACGACTTTAAAGCCTTTGAGAATTCTAGTAGATGCGCATGCAGATATTCATTTGTCAAATTAACTTATGTATGTAATAGTATGCCATACATAGAATTAATATGCACCAGAAGGTTAACCTTTTTAAATCAATTTCCTACGTCCATAAACTACAACTACTATACTTTTCGGCACAAAGATTGCAACCTAACATGCGATACGCCTGCAAGACACATGGACGTTTTACAACCCTAACCAATGTACAAATAAACGATTAATTGGTTGGGAGCAATATGAAATGCACAAAATCCAGTATAGTAAATGTGTATTCATAAACACATTTAGCTATAAGGTCTTATAATCCTGCCGATGACGGCTATGCATAAATTCTTGCGTCCGCCTCGAAGCGGGCAGCCATTTATCAAGACCGCTGTTTCATAAACCGTCTATCGCATTGTTATCATGTCGTGCGACATTTATTGCCGCTGTTCTATCTGCCACCCTGATTAAATAATCAACGATTAAATTGCCAACCAGAAGGGTTTTCTTATCCATAATACATACAGATCCGTGGAATTCGATCCTTCAGTCAACACAACTTAAGAGGCAATTCACAATTTATACGATAGATAAGCGTGTCAACGATGAATTGAGGCCCTTGTATCTTACTATCTCTCTAAACTAGGTTGATTAGATATTCGACTAATTCCTTGCCGTCAGCCAAATTGTTACTTGATAAATTATTATGCAGATATTGAGTATTATAAATCACAACTACGTTTGTATGAGAGATACGAGTACCTACTTTCTCTAGCGAGGCGTGGACACAGTATAAACAAAGAATATTCGAAGAGGAAATATTGTAATGTAAATTTTCTTTTTAGTTTATATAACACTAGCTGTGCCCGCGACTTCGTCCGCGTGGAAAAGTGACTTTGGGCAGCATTTTTTGGATATACATTTTGATTTTGATTTACTTTGTACATGTTACGAAAAGCTTACCACATTATATTACTGAAAAACCACATCTAAATCGGATAAGCCGTTTCTGAGATAAGCGTGCATAGACGCACAGACAAACAGATACATACATACATACATATCATGACGCCGAGTCCCTAACGGAGTAGGCAGAGAGTATAGAGCGCCAGTTCTCTCTAGACTTACATACCTCTTTCGCTTCGTCCACATTCATCAGTCTCTTCATACATGCTCGTCGGTTTCGAGTACTCTTAACGTTCCCGTCCTTCAGACTCCGATCTATTTGATCCAGGTAGTTGGAACGTGGCCTTCCTCTGCCTCTTCTTGCACATACTTTTGCTTTGTATATCTGTTTCGTCAATCTTTCTTCACTCATCCTTTCTATGTGTCCAAACCAACGTAACATGCCCTTCTTCATCTTTACAATCACGCCCTCATTCACGCCAGTTGATTTGCGAATCTCTTCATTGCGGATTCGATCTAATATCGTCACGCCGCACATTTTTCGAAGAGATCGCATCTCGACTGCATTCAAGCTATTTTCATACTTCTTCTGACATACCCAGGATTCGCTGCCATACAATAAGGTAGGTACCAATATCGCGTTGTGGACAGCAACTCGAGCATTCTTGCTCAGACTTTTACTGCCCATCAACGCCGACATGGCCCCATTCACCTTATTTCCGGCAGTTATCCTTCTATCAATATCTTTTTCATACTTTCCATCTCGTGTGAACATGCTTCCAAGATATACAAATTCATTCACTTGTTCTAGAATTTGCTCATTTACCGATATAGCACACTCGGTCACTTGTTCATCTCTTTCGAATACCAGAACCTTAGTCTTGCCAGCGTTTAGGCGCAGCCCCTTCTTTTCACATTCTACTTTCTACTACAAACAGATAAACAGACAAAAATTCTAACAATCAGTGTTTTGGATGCCATTTGCGTTGAAAAAGGTCCCTATCACATTTTTTCTCATATATCTTCCATGTACAGACAGCGATCGGTTACATTTTTATTATATGTACAGATGATTCTTTAAATTGGCATAACTTTTTAATTTCTAAACCGATTGACATGAAATAAACACTAAATGTTAAGTGAAGTTTACCACAATACATTAGTGGAAGTATAAAACAATTACGTAAATGATAGTTTTAATTCTCAAATACCTAATATCCGTGGAGTAAAACTCGAATTTGCATCATTTATTATATTTACAGATTAATATAAGGATCACCTATCGTTATTTATTGCTCTTAGTGGTTTGAGTAGTCGCCTTCAATATAAAGATTTCAAGTGCGAATCCTGACTGTACCAACGCGTGTTTCTGAACTAAAGTAGGTACAGTAATTATTCACACCACGAGCTTCAGGGTAAGTATCGAAAGGAAACCTGCATATGTCTGAGAAAAAATTCAAAGACGTATGCATAGTCATGCTTGAGAATCGGCGATGGACTCGACATCTGTCACACTGGCACCGAAACTATATTCTTTCTATATTCTATAACCTTCTGCCACCGCACCTCTCGCCATCGACGGGGAATTCATCCCCATACCTTGGAACCACAAAGGTCTCGCACTGTGCGCTTCCAAAGGAGTTTTCTTCCGCGAACGCTCAGGCTGTGGAATGAGCTCCCCGTTGAGGTTTTCCCTGGAGAGTACAGCATGGAGTTCTTCAAGAAGGGTGTGAAAAGATTCCTGCAGGGTCGGCAACACGCGAGTGATACCCCTGGTGTTGCAAGCGTCCATAGGCGGCGGTAACCGCTTACCGTCAGATGGACCGCATGCTTGTTTGCCACCAAAGTCGTAAAAAAAAAAAAAAAAAATCTCCGGTGAAAAGTGGGTGGGTGGGTACTACCTACACATATCTGCCTAACCCTTCAGGGCCTGCGGAAAGTCGTGAATATATATAGTTAACAAAAAACTCTTAATAGTAAGCGAATCAATAAAAAAAACACGCATAAGCCTTTTTTAAATCACTTAACACTTGTTAACTATAACGCGAATTCGCTCCATATTTTATTTAAATAACAAATTTACGACCCAAAGCAAATTTAATCGCCTGGCATAGTGTGCACGGCGCAGATTAATATTTGTAGTAATTTCGCTTTGTGACGCGGGATACCAAAATGAATAAACAAGTAAGAAGGTCCGAACGAGGCCCACTCTAACTCCATTAATCAACTGCGGGCCCATTTCATAAAGTGACATTTTCATTGTTGCGGGCCCGAAGTTCGTATTTACTCATTTTGCGTTCATAACATGAGATGAATTGAAACGCTGTCTGTGCAAGCCGAATAATAAAATTGCCTTTTACCAGCGCTATATTACGCATTTTCTCGAAGTATTATCAGAGTTATTGAAGTTTCTAAAGTTTTATGTCAGTTGCTTTTAACGCAACACTACATTAGTCTTTCTCTTGTTATTGAAGCAATTATCCATCTAAGTGGCGCGTCAGTTATTGCCACTTCTCACTTCAAAATAACCTGCTAATATCAATATTTGTTTCTCGTACTATAGAACTCATAATCCGCTTCCACAATCCACCGCTCTTTACAGGTGAGTAGTACAAATCACACAGCCACCACGGCTCCTCTTATTTGTTTAGATAGTGTCATCCACATAGACGCGCCCCACTATTCTTCCGAGTCTATTGTAGTGTGCGTGCATACTCATAGGAAATCAGTGTGGGTCGATAAAAGGTACACACTCATTACATATAAGTGCACACGCACACTATACACATATTAATAGACACGTGTTAAACTGCCCGCATCCCGCGACCCCCTCGCCTAGAAATAGGTGGGGCGCGTCTTCGTGGATGGCACTATCTATATTAATACCCGTACCCTTTGATGAAAAGTGTATGAATATAATAAAACCGATAACATTTTGCGAGCTTTTAAACTTAATAATTACATATACGTCCTTGAATGATCGCGGCTACTAATTTCAGAGGGCAATTCCACCTTAGAATTTCGATAGTGGATTCTAGTGAATGAAGTGACTATCACAACAATAAGCCTCTATTTAGAGTTAGACGGTTAATCGGATAGCATCTCATTTAATCTAGCCGATAAATTTGGATTTTTTTTTTTTTTTTTATACCACTTGGGTGGCAAACAAGCATGCGGTCCGCCTGATGGTAAGCGGTTACCGCCGCCTATGGACGCCTGCAACACCAGGGGTATCACTCGCGCGTTGCCGACCCTGCAGGAATCTTTTCACACCCTTCTTGAAGAAGATACATTTGGAATATTTCTATCTTAAAGATTCTTCACTGCTATTTGCGAAACGTTAGTGTCATTCATCCTCTACCCTATCTATCAGACACACCTATGAAAATGCATATGGATAACATTATTTTCGTTTGAGAATTTCATAGACGTATGTATGTATACCTTGCCACTTGTCATGTTGGCATGTAAATATGTATCATTCGTATAACGCTTTGCTACCCATTCAGAAACCCTTGCTTGAATTGACTTTCAAACAAATGAAACACGTAAAGGCAAACAAAGTCACAGGCACACGCCGCAACATTATATACGGGAACATATCGCTCTGATCTGCGTAAAATCGCAAATTGATCGCAGCGCCGTCTACAGGAAGCAATAACGGTGTATACGCGCGGCTTTTCACATATAGAAATGGGGCTCCTGACAATGTAGGAACCAGTTCACCTAGTGAATACATCAATATGAGAGACGTCGGAAGCATTCAATTCTTTATTTATACTCCACAAGTGACGGCGACGAGTATGTGGCACATGATTGATGTTACAGCCTCAACAAAGATACATCAAATCTTTTTGTATCGCTACAATTGCTTATTCCGTTTTTCTATCCATCGTGCTAAGCCAAGCCGATTGGTAAGGATTTCTTGTTTATGCTGAGAATAAATCTGAAGGTATCCCCCTGTGCTAGAGGGGTGACACACACGAAAACACAATGAGACACAAAATTTACAGACAATGGAGAATTTATCGCGATTATTCGGATGTGGTGTTGTTGTAAGTGGAAACATTTTTGTAACATGTTAACATAATTTTATTACAATTCTCTTGTCATTGATAGTGTAAGTCCAATTAACGAGACGAACAAAAAATAAATCGGTCGGCCATTCTTAAGCAGACAATTTTTTGTATATATGTGTATATGCACTAAATGTGCCCCCACGGTTTTGAATTGTTTGGTTTTTTATCTGATACAAATATATATGTTAAGTTAATAATCTATCTCTGGGCCAAATTTCATCCAATTCCTGTAAGTAGTTTTTGCATTATAAACTAATAAGTATCTGTGCGATTTTTCTCATTAATAAATAATACATATGATCACGCCTAATCCCTCCACCGGGTAAGCAAATGTTACTAATATTATAAATGTGAAAGTTTGTAAGTTTGGATGTTTGCGGTTATTCCACGGCCAAACGGCTGAACCGGCGTATACCTAGGAATAGTACATAGGCTACTTTTTTTTTTTTAATTCTGAAAAATTCATTGTTCTTATATTATGTATGATGCTCTTTCACGGTATAGCGGCTAAACCGATTCTAGCAGGAAAATTTTCAAAGCTACTTTTTCAAACTCTACGCGGGCGAGGCCGCGAGCATTAGCTAGTAATAAATAAATATAAGTTGGATTTAATTATAATTAAACGCAACTAACTACCTTTACTGTACTATGACTTGGTATGAAAAGTTATCGTTGCAACATACGTAAAGAAACACATATCTACATGTTTAATATTTATCGAACGTTATTAAAATGAAGCCAGAGAATACATTTGTTTTTTTTACTAACAATATTGTGTAGTACCTACATAGAAATACTTGTGTAACCATTTCGCTTACCGCCCAAGGCGCAGGAAGCGAAATGCACCATTCCATTTTCTCAGCATTACTACGTTGCGCACTTCGAACAATGAAATGCTTTTAAAACGCGATACAATCTGAGTCGAATATATAAAAGTAATTTACAATAACACAAATTAAATATCGGAAGTCAGAATGAATGTGCCCCAACAATGTTAAAAAAGACAGTGAAATATTTAATGGAATTTGGAATCGGATTGGAACAATCGAACAATTCATTTGTAAAAGGTGATTCATAACTATTGAGAAATTTATGCCATCGTACAATAATGTTCATGATTACACTACCTTCAGTAGCCTATGGAACTAATGTTACGTCACTAATATGTACCTCACATTCGTGAGATGTCAATTGAAAATCAATGACAGATACTTTGCTCGGTTTGCGCAAAACAGAAAAGGCGATTTGATAAATATCTACAAACTTTGTTGCGTCGTATTCGCGACAGAGCTTTTAGAGACGAAGAACACAATTTGAGCACTCGCTTTTCTCGCCCGCAGCTCCAACGGATGCATAAATTTCGCCTATTTCGATTCACTACACACATATAATATACAATTTCGTTGTGAATTATACAAAATTATCGCGTGATACTGTTGAAGATAAAACATTGAATAGATAGATATATCTATTCACGCCTTCTCTCCGAAGTGATCGGTGTCCGGAGGGGTACGCGGAGGTGAGGTAGCAGATGGCGAGTCTATCGCCGACGATGGGGCACAACTTTACATATAAAGGTGGAAAATTTATATACGGCCTTTGATCCACCTTACCGTGGAAAAAACATACATAAATAAGCCTTGGTCGGTATATTAATTTGGTACACATACCTTTCTTACTGTCTTGGACCCTTCGCATCAGTTACAGTAACAGTATACAGCCATAATAAAATACCATCATAATTCATAGGTGTAAAAATAATGAAGTAGAACGCGGCAGAGAACCAGCAAGGGATCAGACAGTAAATTAAATTCCCTCCATGACCACTTGACCCCGTCGAGTGTTCATTGTGCACTAACAGGTTATTGGTGCAACGGATTATCATGAATTCATTTCAACAGGCATCAGTTTTGATTGAAAAAAGTCGTAGTGGCCGAGTGGTTTAAGAGTACTTTTACAAATCAAATCAAATCAAATCAAAATCTTTTTATTTCACATAGGCCCAGGTGGGCACTTATAAAACGTCGAAAAAGAAGCACGGTTCGGGTTGGTCGCTTCCATGGAGAAGAACCGGCAAGAAACTCCATGGTTAGTCTTTTCAAATCATTAGGCATATACAACAATAATATTTTTTCGTTACAGCAATAGTACCCAAGTATGGGGGAACAACGTAGGCCCGACAATAGGTCGCTGCTTACTATACAAAGCATACATAAACCAAGATAATTATAACAATGTTAGCAAGATCTAAGAATCTACAAAGCCTACAATGTTCTCACATTCACAAATTAGACAAATTAAACAAGTGACACAAATATTGTCATCAGTACTGTAACTAATTTTGGTCAAGATATGGAATAAATTAAAATAAAAAAAAGTAAAATTATTATTGTAAAAAAACCCCGAAATGAGAAAAGAAAAGATTCAGAATAGTTAGAGACATCCACAAATTTGTGCCGTTTATGAGCTACCAAGGAAGCCGCATGCGCAGAAGGAACAAGAGCCAGACTTCTTTATCTTCAACGTAGTCCTTGATTTTATAATATGCTTTTTTAATCAGAACACGTTTGATAACGTTTTTGAACTTTACATCGGTCAGTTCTATAACTGACTTTGGCAGCTTGTTGTAAAAGCGTATACTATTTATAATAAAAGACTTGCTCGTTTTTGTTAATCTATATTTCGGGATTACAATTTCATGTTTACTGCGGGTATTTTTATTATGGCAGTCGCTTTTAATTTTGTAAATCCCTCGATTTTTGCGGACATATAAAATACATTCAAAGATATAGAGTGAAGGCAAAGTTAGTATGTCGATCTCTTTAAATTTCTCTCTGAGAGACTCGCGAGGACCCATGCCATAGATCGCGCGGACCGCCCTCTTTTGCAGAATGAAAATTGAGTCAACGTCCGCCGCTGATCCCCACAGCAGAATGCCATAGAACATAATACTGTGGAAATAAGCATAGTATACTAGCCTAGCTGTGGCTACATCAGTTAAATGCTTTATTTTCCGTACTGCATACGCAGCTGAACTTAACCGACCGGAAAGTGTTCTAATGTGCGGGCCCCACTGCAATTTTGAATCGATGGTAATTCCTAGGAATACAGTTTCCGCTATAGCATCAAGTTTGTTGCCGTCAAGATGTAAATTCAGATCCCGTTGTGTTACATTTGGTAAAGAGAACTTAAGACATTTCGTTTTGTTTGGATTCAGTAAAAGATTATTAGCTGCGAACCATTTCGAGAGAACAGTTAAACTTTCATTAACATGCAAGACATTTGTATTTTTCCTATCTATTTTAAAAATTAGCGATGTGTCATCAGCAAAGAGAATAATATCCGATAACTTGGCCATCATATAAGGGAGATCATTGATATAAACAAGAAATAGAAAAGGACCGAGAATTGAACCTTGGGGTACGCCCATCTTGACTAAAGACCCGGAGGACGTCGCCCCATTTACATTAACTTTTTGCTGTTTGTTTGATAAATATGAGAGAACAAGATCAGCAGCGAGTCCACGAATTCCGTAGTGGTGTAATTTACATATCAGTGTGTTGTGGTCGACGCAATCGAACGCTTTCGAGAGATCACAGAATATGCCAATGGCATCCTGGGACTTCTCCCAGGATTCCAGAATGTGAGTGACGAGTTTTACTCCCGCATCCGATGTCGACCTACGCTTCGTGAAACCAAACTGTTGACTATGCAGAATGCCGTTTGAGTTGAAATGATATAACATCTGGTCCAACATGATTTTTTCATAGATTTTACTCAATGCTGGAAGCACAGATATAGGTCTATAACTAGAGCGATCATTCTTACAACCCGATTTAAAAATTGGTACTACTTTACTATGTTTCATTAGATCAGGAAACTCGCCGCTGTCCAAGCATTGATTGAATATGTCTGGTAGGACAGGAGCGATTGATTCAATGATATCTTCAAGAACCTTAACGGATATTCCCCATAAGTCTTCAGTATTTTTTATATTGAGACTTTTAAACGCGGATTTAATTGTACTTGTACTTATTGGTTTAAATTTAAAGGCTTGTATGTCCTCAGAAAAGTTTTCTTTTAAAAGAGCTTCAGCTAATGTCGAAGAAGAGGGGAGAGATTTTGTAACTTCCACTGGAATATTCGTGAAGTAATTTTCTAGTGTCTCCGCCACTTCTTGTTTATCAGAAATGGTCCGATTATCTATTTTCATATACAAACTTAGATTGCAAGTTCAAAGATGGAATCTATCAATGACTCATGATATGAGTTCTCGTGAGAAGACAGCTGTTAAAATTAAAACCACTGTAACTGAAACACAACACAGCTTCATAACGATATAAGCTTCCTATTTTGAAATCTTCTAAGCATGAAATATCTCCTAAATAATATTTACGTTTAAGGTATTAAGCAAAACTAGTTAAATTGATCATTAAATGTCCAACAAAACTTGTCTAAAGCACGCCTACTCATTTGAGGCATTAACTATTCACGAACATTTCTTGCAACTGAACGAACTTAAAATGTGAAACGAATTATTTTTGCAAAATGGAGTTTAAGATTTCATCTACCACTAATGTACTCTTGACCTAGTTTATCAACTAAAGCAGAAAAGTGAGCGAAGCGCTTCCGATGATATTTTTTTTTTATTTATTTATTACTTACTAACAACTATCATTACAGGTTTCCCCAATGCGATTTTTATTCCGATTTCAGCCTAAGTTTTGGTAACGGTCATGTTATCATCGTAATTCAACTTCTATATAACTTAAAACACATTTTTATGAGTAATTAACTGATATTGATGTCACAACCTCTGCATCTTCGAATCGTAAATTGACAAACAACTTCCTTGAGAGACAGCAACTTGTCTCGTTGGCACATGTGAATATGATATACTCCGCTAAAAAGTATATATTCTTACCTTTTGTAGATAAATTAGAGCGCTCTAAACAGTATTTAATGTTACGAAATTCATGCATTTATGACTCGTTCTCGGTTACGTAGCTTCAACTACCTAGCGACCATAGAGTAGAATTGGTATCAATAAAACATGTGTATTTTGGATTACATTAAATATACATACATACATATCATCACGCCAAGTCCCTAACGGGGTAGGCAGAGAGTATAGAGCGCCAGTTCTCTCTAGACTTACATACCTCTTTCGCTTCGTCCACATTCATCAGTCTCTTCATACATGCTCGTCGGTTTCGAGTACTCTTAACGTTCCCGTCCTTCAGAGTCCGATCTATGCCTCTTCTTGCACACACTTTTGCTTTGTATATCTGTTTCGTCAATCTTTCTTCACTCATCCTTTCTATGTGTCCAAACCAACGTAACATGCCTTTCTTCATCTTTACAATCACGCCCTAATTCACGCCAGTTGATTTGCGAATCTCTTCATTGCGGATTCGATCTAATATCGTTACGCCGCACATTTTTCGAAGAGATCGCATCTCGACTGCATTCAAGCTATTTTCATACTTCCTCTGACATACCCAGGATTCGCTGCCATACAATAAGGTAGGTACCAATATCGCGTTGTGGACAGCAACTCGAGCATTCTTGCTCAGACTTTTACTGCCCATCAACGCCGACATGGCTCCATTCACCTTATTTCCGGCAGTTATCCTTCTTTCAATATCTTTTTCATACTTTCCATCTCGTGTAAACATGCTTCCAAGATATACAAATTCATTCACTTACTACTATACTTATACTCTTACTTCTACTCTACTACTGCCTATCCCGTGAGGGACTCGGTGTAATGATATGAGTGTAAATATAGCCATAAATAATCTAACAAGCCTTTTTTTTCCCATGATGTCCCTTTGTTCTTTTTCAACAGCCATGTTGGCGTTCCAATTGATTTATATTTGGAAGTTCAAATGACCTAATAAACCTGATAAATGATGCAGAAGACTGTAGACGCTAGTCGGCTACATATACCCACATATATAATGTCATACACGCTACTGCTAATTGTTACACATATAATAGGCGTATTAACGCTAATGTTCACTGACACGAGGCCGCGACGGATCTCAGCAGCTGGTTTGAGTTATGTTTGCATACATGAGTACGGACGGGTAAATCCTGAGCCGATTAATGTGTACAAACTGCATAAATAATTGCCAATAAGACAAACTCCGCTACAATTGTTGAGCTCTGTTTGCTATTCACACCAATGGATTGCAATTAAGATTAAGATTAGCCAACGGACTATAATTAGAGTATGTTTGTTTAATATTTTCAAATAACCTTAATTAATACAGTCATGGTGTGTTGTATGAGTCAACTGCAATGAGTTTTTTTCTGAACTTAAGACAACCTTCACGGTGAAAGAAATCATCGTAAAGAAACCTACGTACGGTGGAATCATAGCAGTTGTGATGGTAATGGTAATTTTAATGTTACATACACATATATCATCACGTCAAATCCCTGACGGGGTAGGCAAAAAGAGTAAATCGCCATTTTTCAATTCATCCAAATCCATCAGTCTCTTCATACATGGTTGCAAGTTTTCGTTGTACTCTTTTCGTTCAATGTACTCTTGGCGTTCCCGTCCTTGAGTGTTTATATGTATATATAAAGTGAATGTTGTGTATACCTGTCATTGATACACATTGGACTTTATTTTTATGATTAATTGTACTTGAATGTTTAATATGTGTATTGTTGGTAAACCTTATAAATAAATAAATAAAATATCTATGGACGGGTGCCAACGTGACAGATAGACTCGCCATCTGTCACGTTGGCACCTAATATACCTCTGGCGGAAAGTGGGTGTGTGGGTATTACCTATACACCTCTGCCTATCCCTTCGGGGACCCTTGTGGGAAGGCGTGAGGATATATATAAAATATCTATTTCGTCAATAATTTTTCACTCCATTCTATTCGTCCAAAACAACGTCACATGTCATTTTTCATCTTAACAGTGTAATATTTAGATATAACGTTCAATAAGCCTTGTGTGTTGCCCTTATTTTGTGTTGAAATAAATGAAATAGGTATGTAAATAAAATTAATATTTACTCATGCACATAAAAATGCCCGTGTGTGTTGTTTAGTAATTTTTCCGTGGAAACTCCAAATCCATCGAGTGTTTTTGTTGGGGCATCAAAGGGCCATTGTTTTTGTACATAATTATATTCCTACTTTTATTTTTGTTGTTCAATTCAGTTCAGTTTATCATCAAATTAATTTCACAGTTTTTTTGTATACTTCCGTTCTACTAAAAACTGTGAAATTGTGTATGTTTTCGTGACCAGTGTATCCCAGAATGTATCCTTACCATGATGGATAAAAATCTTTAAACAAAAACCTTACTAATTTTTATTTTTACTTACTGATATTTTTATCATACTAGATGTGCCTCGCGGTTTCACCTGCCTACAATTTCATTTTATTGGTAGGGTTATCCTCCTATCCCCATGACCGCCACAAATATCATTCCACGTAATAAAAATGCACGCGCGATACTCATACATACATAAATATCATCACGCCAAGTCCCTAACGGGGTAGGCAGAGAGTATAGAGCGCCAGTTCTCTCTAGACTTACATACCTCTTCGCTTCGTTCACATTCATCAGTCTCTTCATACATGCTCGTCGGTTTCGAGTACTCTTAACGTTCCCGTCCTTGAGAGTCCGATCTATTTGATCCAGGTAGTTGGAACGTGGCGCGATACTCAATTTTTAAAATACCTTGGGACAACTCCACACAAAATGAAGTACTACCAAATTAAGCAAAGCTTGTATTAAAGAAACTATATTACGATATATTGACTTATATAGATAAATATATACATAAAATACACAGGACATCCAAGACTAAGGTACAAATACACTCGTGTTCACATCACACAAATATCTGCCCTCAGCAGGAATCGAACACGCGACATACACCCACTTTCCGCCGGAGGTATATTAGGAGGTATATACCTATTTATAAGTATTAGTATAAACTATAATAGTAGTAGTATAAACTATAATATAAGTATTAACTATTAAAAAATATATTCGGCCACCGGCTATTATATAAACCGTATACAATATTGTTAACAACTGAACCCAGCACAGGGTGAGATAGATACATGGGTTAAATTGATATAAATAATTACCACTTCGCTCCTTTCGGTTGTGGCATAATATATATAGCATAGTACGTAATTCTACACTCAGTATACGGGCACGGAGTATATCGGTTTCGTTATGCCTGATATTAGCGCGTTCAAACAAACGAACTGCTAGCATCGAATTCGCGTCGCCTTCCATT
This sequence comes from Drepana arcuata, assembly GCA_016069955.1. Classification (NCBI taxonomy): domain Eukaryota; kingdom Metazoa; phylum Arthropoda; class Insecta; order Lepidoptera; family Drepanidae; genus Drepana; species Drepana arcuata. The sequence goes on from JACCPG010005278.1 coordinate 96,013, forward strand.
TTCAGTCCCTCAACAATATTTTAGCCTTAGTTATTTGTATTTAGTAGTACAGTAGCTTAAAAGATCTAACAAAGTATATTCACGCTAGTTTAAATAAAAAACATAAATAGATGCCTCATATATATATATATCCTCACGCCTTCCCACAAGGGTCCCCGAAGGGGTAGGCAGAGGTGTATAGGTAATAACCACACACCCACTTTCCGCCAGAAGTATATTAGGTGCCAACGTGACAGATGGCGAGTATAAACATATACATATATATATATATGTAAAGTAATTATAACCTCCTTACCTATTATAATCCACTTCATTTGAATTTGGATTTGAATGACAGTAACGCACACGTCATTGTGATTTCAAAGATGATGGAGAAAATAGAAAATATGAATACTATAAAATAATAATAATATACATAAAGGAGACGATATTCGTATTAACAAATAGCTTTGAATGTTGTTTCTCTTATTACAGGTAAAGTAATATTTGTATAATATTGTATAATAGACATATGTATTTACTTTATAGAACAACATTTTGTAAGTTAATAAAAACTCTTATTACAGAAACGCAATTAAGTTATTTACGAACATCGAACCTTCATCAAGGTATCTTATATATATATATATATATATATATATATATATATATATATGTATTTCATTTCAACTGTTTTTTCAACAAAATTTTTCAACCGTTGTCATGATATATATATATCATGACAACGGTTTATGAATACAACTTAAACTAACGGTAAGTTGTCATTGTGAGGACTTAATAATTTACGATTGTCCCTCGTAATAACACGCTTCTACTTTGTAAAGGAAATGCGTCGCTTTATTATGATAATTGGTCGACCTCGAATTGGGATCCCAATCGAGGCCTGCTTCAAAACGTGATCGAGATCCGAAGGCATGGAGTGGTCCGTTAATGATCTCGCAAATCCAGCCTCTACAGTTGTGACTAATACAATGTTTATATTTGTATCGCTCATTATAAGAAATCTGTTAGTACTTTTGCATTATTCTATGCATATCATATTGAAAATTCGAAAGTTTGTGACAATGTTTATTATTCAGTCAATTTCGTTCAGCCAGACCGGCTGAACGAAATTGGATGATATACGGTGACAGAAAAAAATCTAGCAATTACATTTTTATTGATGTCCTCTAGTAGTGTTCAAGTTTAAAATATCCTTGAAAAGTCAGCCGTAAAACCTCATCACTTTGGCAAATAATGTTTACCTACACATCCGTAGGTGACGCGAGGCAAATCTGAGACTCACCTCGGCGGGCGGGGCGGTGACTTCCTATAATCCATTTGGGCGAACAACTGAAGTCATGTCAGAGTGATTGATGTAGGTACCTACAAGGTGATCCGTGCGGCGACTTTATCTATGCCTCTTTGACAAGCGCTCCCGAAAGCCTCACCCGCTAATGTGTGCACAGTATTATATTGCTAGTGAAAGGTTAGGTTAACAAAGTTGTGAAATCAGGTGGATATCCTACCAAAAGGTTTAGGGCCTCATCATGACGTACTATTAGCCGCTATTGTTCTATAGTACGAGTGAAACAGATGTTCAAGACTGTATATTTAAATAAGTAATACTCTTCGAACTTTTGAATAACGGTACTTATAGCAAAGACCTGGTCACAGTTGAATGTTCATTTCTTTAGTTAAGAATGTATGCAATGGTATCCAGTCGCCTTTAAGTTTTGTCGGCTTCTTTTACAATCGTCACAGATCTTCCAGACTTCGATTCTCACACCTTGTCAAACCTATAAACTACTCACTAGATTTCAGTAAAAATACAATTCAAATGTGGCTTCGAATAAACTTTCGAACCAATTATCCACCCTAACGATGAAACTTGACAATAGTTCCCGGGTTTATAATTAACTTACAGATATACAATATTCGACTAAAGCGTTGACTGAATAGCTAAATAAATGAAAAGCTAATAAATAATCTACATTTAAATAAATATTTCAATACGCGGACAATATACACTTCTCCGGTAATGTCACAAAAATAAAGGGATTGTTATTATATACCTTCTGAACGAATTGAAAATGTATTGCGACATTCGAATTAACGAACCATTAAGAGCGCCATGAATGTCAATGACAAAAGACATGGATATTTATACAGTCGGTTACCACAAGGCAAATAGATACTTAAATTTTATTAAGATTTATGTTGAACTTGTGTTTCAAGTAGTCAAGTATCTTATTATTGTTTTCAAATAACTTACACATTCAGAAACTTTGAAAAGAGCTTGAAGCTACGTTGGATTCAAGTTTTCGTTTTAAAGGTCATGTCTATCTATAGAACCGGCTATTCTACTAATTCTATTTTTATTATAAACTCTTTCCAGCAAAAACTATTGAATTTAATTTGATTAAATTTGGTACAATCGTCCTCCTTGTGCACAAATGTGATCTTCCAACATGTAGCCCATTCAGCTGTTTTGACTCTCATTTAAATCGTTTCGTAAAATAATTCTTTCAATTCACCATGAGGTGATAAATATGAAACACATAATGTATGACATTACTTATACATATATCCTCACGCCTTCCCACAAGGGTCCCCCAAGGGGTAGGCAGAGGCTTATAGGTAGTACCCACACACCCACTTTCCGAAAAAGATATATTTTAGGTGCTAACGTGACAGATGGCGAGTCCGTCGCCGTTACTCAAGCACGACTATACATACGCCTTTGAATTTCTTCTCGAGAATATGTAAGTTTCCTCTGCCGTAAAGCTCGTGGTGTGACTAATCGCTGTACTTTAGTTCAGAAAAACTTATTGGTACAGTCGGGATTCGAACTTGCAATCTTTATGTTGCAGGTAACTACTCAAACCACTCGGCCACCACGGCTCGAAATTACTTATCACGAAAATTGGGAAAACGCTTCTTAAGTGCAGCAGTATATATGATGCTCATTTGCTTATGCGAAATATCAAATACTGATTCAAGTGTTTAATGAAATTTGGGCAGCGAAATTTTCACTTTGAAATTATCAAAAGTACAGGTCATCGGCAGACGAGGCCGTGCTTGCCGGTTCATTGGAGCGCGGGCGGCGAGATGATGTCGCCTGTACCAGTGCTCTCAGCCTAAACTTCCAATCTAACTGTTATTTACTTTTATATTTCTCCCTCCGAGGCTTACTGATTTTATGCTTCGCTTTATGGCGCATCCGGTACAGGCCATAAAAATTGTATCCCGACTGATTGCCGCTCGACTCCAACAGTCGGAATAAATAACTATTAAAACCTGTGATTTATGATCGCAATACAACATTCATTTGGTACCTTACCTTGCGGCCAGTTTGGAAATTATTATCACTGTCCTTCGTTAAGCCAAACGAAATGGAACCGTTATTTTATTGATAACAATTACTGTGATCATAACTTTGCTTTGCACAAGATATGGACTAATTCCATTAGATATATTATAGCCAGGCTTCACTAGCTGAAGAGACACGGGAAGAATAAAAATAATTCCTGAAATTTATTCACCACAGAAATCCTACAACGTAAAGCTATCTATATTTTCATATTGTTTCATAATAAATATTATTTAATTAACTATTATTTTTATTATTATTTATTTATTTCTCAGATAACTTAATCCATTTACATTTATCAATGTAAGTAAACTATGTAGTTAGAGCCGTGGTGGTGGAATAGTTTAAATAGTGATCTGCAAACATAGCAAGTGCGAACCCCAACGGACTGTACCAATGATTTTTTATCAATTTAAGTACAGTAATTTGTCACACAACAAGCTCTACCGTGAAGGAAATGTGACCTTCATATGTTTAAGAAGAAATTCAAAGATGAATGTATAGTTGCTAAATATATCTTCAGCGATAAAAGATGTATGATGTATCACCTCTTTGTAGCTCTTGCGGAAAGCGTGGTATAACCTCACGCCTTCCCACAAGGGTCCCCGAGGGAGTAGGCAGAGGTGTATGGGTAGTACCCACACACCCACTATCCGCCAGAGATATATTTTAGGTGCCAACGTGACAGATGGCGACTTACTCAAGCACGACTATACGTGTACGCCTTTGAATTTCTTCTCTGACGTATGCAGGTTTCCTCTCGATCTTTTCTTTCACCGTAAGGCTCGTGGTGTGACTAATCACTTTACTTAAGTTCAGAAAATCTCATTGGTACAGTTGGGATTCGAACTTGCGATCTTTGTGTCGCAGGCAACTGCTCGAACTACTCGGACACTTATTTACTTTTTTATGAATCTGGTTCATAAGTTGCTTGCTTTGTATTCAATTCTTTGGTATGGGTGAAATGTGTACGGTTCTTGCGTTTATCCCTTCAATTCGCGGCATTCGCTTTTACCCCCGGATTATCTCGTAAGTAGACAAATAACACCTGACGGCTTGATATACTATCTGCGAAGGTAAAGGTCACTGACTCGAAGGCTGAGGTAAATATTTGTGAAAGTAATACGAGTATTTGTTCCCTAGTCTTAGCGGTCCTATATACATCGATATTTTATTCCCATAATACAGGCTTTGGGACTAGGTCAATTAGTCTGGCAATGTCCCAAAATATTTTGCACTTCATATTAACAGTATAGATTAAATAATATATTTGTCATCATGATCATAATATTTTATGATGATTAAATCGTGGAATGCTATGGCATTTGTTCTTATAGTCTAATTGTGAATCTAAATCATCCATAAATCCACTCACTCAAGGACAAACTCATCATCACCAGCCCAGCGATTAAGATATAGTTCAGTTACATACGTACAGATGTGTTATTATATACATATAGTTAATAATATTATAAATAAATTATAATATAAATATAAAGACAAGAATACAATTTCGGTGGCACATTTGATCTTATATATTATTAATTATCCGATGAATGTATCGTATCTACATCATTAATAACAATTTTAAGAAAGAGTGATGCATAGTTCTATAATATTACTAGCATGCTCAATGCACGCGCACTACTAATTAACCCAGTTGCCAAACAATGAGATTGAGATGTTCCCCAGAACTATGATATCTTACACACATACATACATATCATCACGCCAAGTCCCTAACGGGGTAGGCAGAGAGTATAGAGCGCCAGTTCTCTCTAGACTTACATACCTCTTTCGCTTCGTCCACATTCATCAGTCTCTTCATACATGCTCCTCGGTTTCGAGTACTCTTAACGTTCCCGTCCTTCAGATATCTTGATTCAATACATGTACAATAATTTTATAAATACATTCAGAGCAATAGGATAATGAAGCTAATACCATCATGTAAGCCATCTCCGTTCCAATTTCCATCCAAATCCGTTAAGCGACGTACGTGATGGAGTAACAAACATACATAGGTACTTATAATATTTGCTTTATAATGTTGGTAGTAGAACTTTAAATGAAAACCGATTAAACTTACAATTTGGCCTACGTGAAGAGCACTTAATCCAAAAGGACCTTAATGGAAAAATCGAATTTCTCCAAAGTGATCATACATATTTAAAACGGGGATCGCATATATAATGAGAAGTATCTAATCTTGACACCTTGTCGAGACGGCTTCATTTGTATGATACGATACATATCGTATCATACAAATATACGGCTACGATAATAAGAGTACAAAAATATAGGACAGTTGCTCAAACGTTCATAGTACGTTCTATATGTTCAAAGGTTCAAACCAAGTTAACATGTTTTTCTTCATCTTAATCCTTAGTATGTTGATAAAATAAGACTGATATATTTCATAATCATTGGAGCTCCTTAAGTCAAGTCTTATACCGGTTTAATAAGCTTGCGGTTATTATAGATCTTAATTAATATACGTATCCAGTATTAGATAAAATACACACGCTCGCTCCGCTCGATTAAAGCTTAAATAACGTACAACAAGCGGATATTATAACATTTAGCTGTTAATAAACAAGATAATGACTCAATATTCCCAATTCACAGCTAGCACTGAATAGTTGGACAATTCTAATTAACTCGTGCATGAAAATAGTGCAATCACTGAGGATAAATTCATATCTTCTATTGATTACAAGCACTCAGTTGGTAAGCCTTACGAGCTTAACAGTGAATGAAAACGTACTGAGAAATGTATAAATATGTTTGAGAAAAAAAGGATTTGAAATCATACCTTTCAGATATTGACAGGAATCGCCATATGTTACCTGAATAGAACGCTGAAAAACTGTTTTTACTTCTACTCTGCCCTCTGTGGAGACGAGTAGGACGTTAAAACAGTAGCAAACTTTGTGTGTAAAAAGTGAATTATCCGGTACAAATGTAATCAAGTGGTGTCCAAATAAACATACCAAGATAATTCTATCAAGACGGTGCAAATGATCTTAGCCTTTTTTGTACCAAACATTGTCCGAGCTGGCACCCAAGTAACTGGAAGCAAGATTCGAGCTCCAAGCGACGAATACTGACTTTTACAAACTTTTACAAAACAGATTAATGTTATAATCAGTTCAAGTATGAGCAAAACAGGTACACCATTTCAACTAGTTTTAATGTCAGGTGCCCAAATATTTGAAACAATACTGTTATTGTTAGTCTTATTTTAGACAAAAAGCTTCAATGTAGAAAGGTTCAAAGGTTATTTGTTCGCCAATTCAACATTTCCTTTGTGTTCGTGGGCAGAAAAAGATTTGCCGTCGATGTAAGAGATTGTATCGGCGACCAATAGGCTGCCCGCGTCAATGGATCCAATATTTTGTGCCAACAATCCTGTTTGATCCGTTAGAAAAAATATTCAAATCAAGTTTTCACGTTTACTAATGAATATCATTAGGTCGCCTGCAAGGTTGACTTAATTACCCTTGCTTTTCACGTACTAGAGGAACAAAAGACCTATTTATAAACGTTGACAAACAAGTAGATAGCCTTGATGGCCGTGTGGTTCGAATAGCATGCAACGCAAAGATTGCAAGTTCGATCCTCGAGTGTGCCAATAAGTTTCACTGAACTTAATTACAGTCATTAATCACTTCACGAGATTTACGGGGAAGAAATACATCGTGAAGAAACTGCATACGTCTGAGAAGAAATTAAAATGCTAAAGAACCAGCGACGGCATCTGTCACATGGACAGGTATGTCCGACAAAGCAGAGATTGATTTGACTCTACCTCTCTTTTTGGGGACCGTTGCCAGAAGGTGTGGAGATAATACAAACAAGAATACTACTTTTATTTAATATTACACCTACTATTACTTACCATCGAGATCTATTGTGCAAATGCGTGAAGATATACCAGAATGTGAACGGAATTTACTATACCAATTTTGGATTAATAGCTTTTTTTACTGTCTTAAGACAAAGGACATGGTGCACACATGCAGTCCGTCTGTATCGGATTTAGGCGGAAGGCGTTGAATCTAGGATGGACGTGAGTACCATGAACATACGCCTGCAACCGCATGCTCGCCTCCGCCTTAAATACGAATATACGTTAAACTGCTGATATATGCTTCTCAAGCAATTATGATCTCGTAAATATCTTAACGAATGCAAATTTTAAATATTGTTGTGGTTCAAGGAGTCATCTGCAATGTCAAGATTGGCCAGTAAGTTTTTCATAACTAACATTTGATTCTCACACTTATAGGTCGGCATGAATTATGAAGAATTATTCGTAACTTATGTAGGTACATTTAATTATTAATATTGTTGTACACTTGCTATTGAAACATACTCGTTTATCAAAATTATAATTTAATTGAAAGGATGAGTGAAGAAAGATTGAGAGAAGAGGCAGAAGAAGACCACGTTCCAACTATCTAGATCAAATCGATTGGACGCTCAATGATGGGAACGTCAAGAGTACTCGAAACCGACGAGCATCCTATGAAGAGACTGATGAATGTGGACGAAGCGAAAGAGGTATGTAAGTCTAGAGAGAACTGGCGCTCTATACTCTCTGTCTAAGCCGTTAGGGACTCGGCGTGATATTTATTTTCCACTTGCCAAATAATCATAAAATTCTTTTGAATTGCACACTATATAACACAGTAAGGAAAGGGAAAAGCGCATTTTCACATTTAGTTTTTCATGAATGAATATTCAGTGGCAAAAATCTCCGTTCCAACACATTGTAACATTGTTTGTTAGGCTATATATTATACGTCATGTGAATGTGGATATGTCATGCAACCTTTTTTTGTTAGAGCCTAGCACTTAGTGACTAAACTCCATTGGAGCTGTGTTGTCGACTAGGTACGTAGTCGTATATTGAAAACATACAGTAAGCATTGGCGCCCAACATGGCACTTCAGCTAAATGGCATCAGTGTGAATTCGGACATCGCTGACAACTATCTAACAACATGCACTATACGCATGTATTTTTTTATATGAAGGAAATATGACACTTTTCTTTGTGCTTGTATTGTTATGAATCGATGAAACAAAACAGGAATTAATTACAACTTGCAGGAGATAGCAACAACACACATTAGGCTTTTTCTAATTCGCAGTATTTTTTCGTATCTGGACCAAAATGTATGTTACACCTATTTTCACAAAATAATGTTACCTACTGAGGACTGTTTTTACATTCTCATTTTTAAGAAAATTATCTTCACAGCAGTATTCGTAAATAGTTTGAACTATTACAACTTTAAATTTGAAGCAAGTTGAAAATAATCGTACTAAATGATGAAGCACGCAACGTAACAAGAACATTCACAGTGTGGTTTCCATGTTGCAGCTAACAATGCAGTGCCGAATCGCGAGGTAAGTGCGCGCTCAGCACCGACTCGCCGTCGTGCGATTAATAACAGCCGAGTTGTGTGTGCACAACTTGCCTAGTTAAGCTTTTGTGTTGAAAGTTAAAGTACTACTCACTAGATAACATTATCCGTGATCTCGGACCATTATGTTTCGCCTTACATTTCATATTTTAAATCAACAACCAATTCAAACGTTCGTCCGCACTTCTAAACCGATCTTTGTGTTTCACTTAACAGTTATACTTCCAAGTTGATGCCGATCTGAATTGATCTTCCGAACTATTAGTTGGGAACACGAGAGTTCGTTGATTACCATTTGCATAAGTTACACGTTTCATTTCCGCAATTACCATTTCGATCATTACCATTAATCTCCCGATGAAATCCCGCAGGATGTCAATCGTTTGACTGTAATCACTGGATTTGGTTAAAACGTCCGCCATCGTCGGGCCTCTCTTAGAAGGCTTTTGAGAAAAAGTTGTTAAAAAAACGGGACAAAAACAAAGGGAAATAGTCGGGGCGGTCCCCGGAGAGTCGTTGTTAGCCGTGGGACGGTACTTAAATCAAATGTTCACCATTCAAGGAAATTATAAGAACAGGGCTCGGATTTGCTCTACCCTCAGAAAGAATCACCCGGATAAAAAGGCTTACGCTCGCAACAGCGTTGTGAATAGTTTTATTGTTCGCTAAATGTATTTCTGTGCTATTACCTATAACTTTGTTATTCTGTTCTCAAACTTCGTCTTTGCGATACTGTGTTTAACAGTGTTATCCAAAGCAATTTCATTTTTGTCACTTTGAAAGGTAATAGGATCAGGACCATCATTCACTTATTACTAGTACAACAGCATTGTACTCAATGCGGCTTGGTAATAGACGCTCTACTAGTGGACCAGTGGTGATACAGTGGATAATTATAAGTTCTTAGAATGATCGTGGATTCAACCTCGGCCTGCTGTGACTTTAATTGATGATTATAGCTGTTATTTTGTATCCTTTCGGGTGCTATATTATCAAGCATATTATTATTTGAGATTTTAAGTTTATTAATATGTCGCTGGTACTAATATTGGCTCTTCCTAGTTGAAGTTAAATAAGTCGGTACTTCAAGTTAGCGAAGAAAGTATTATATGACTGTTGGCCATATAATACTTATTTCATTTGCATGTACCATTTCGTATCCGTTAAAAACGTTGTGATTACATGTTCTGAGTGAAACATTTTCGCAGAATCAACATCTTCTTATATGTATATCTCTGAGCTGTGGAATCTTCGGTAACAAATACTATTTTGTATAGTTATACAGACAGATAAAAACCAATACTACCTACTTACTTTCACATTCATAGGTTGCGACAAGTTATCTAACCACACTACAATATTTCGTAAAATCTTATTTTCATTCAACAAAGCTATTTTACAAACAAGATAATTAAGGCTATCGGCAAGATCGTTTAATATTCAGGCTGGAGTGTACGGTGAACATTTTCTTTTTTTTTCTTTTGTTGCCTCCAAGAATATTACTTTACCTCGCAGCAAACTTAGGGGCCTAATCCGCTTTTCGACTCCAACTTTTACTTGCCTTATGACAGTGAGCTTAGAGTCTCGAAAGACGTTGCGGAGAAAGTTTTTAATCTTTCACATACGCAATGAAGATTGAAATAGAACCATAGGACTCACCGTATATAATTATTGGAAAAGAGATGTGTACATATGCATTATATCATAAGTACAGCTCAGCGAATTGGACATGACTGTGTCCATATGCCAAATTGTCGAGATCCTCTGAAGCCGTCCCCTTGCCGGATATGAATAAAATTTTCTTAGACAAATTGAGAGTTCGCGAAAACGTGTCGATTTCTTTATTTATTCAATACTTTTCTCCTTTGAAACGTTTCTCCTTGGATTCGCGCGCTTATCTTATATTTATGAATTCTTTCAGGTTATTGATGTAAAACCACTTCCTTCTGTTGATACATAGATGGGAAAGTTGCAATATTATTTGCCTTCAAATCAGCCTTGTAAAGAAATGCAAAGCTTGCCTTTGTATAATACTTATATTATACACTAGATATGTATATTGTGCAATTATTATTCGAAATGAACTCAGACTACTAGACTCAGTATCTACTTTCTATTTATTCATATTAATTTGTATAGATGTGTTCTTGCCGTGAATTATCAATCACTATCAATTTAAAAAAAAATACTAAAAAATTATCAATCACTATGCCGTGATATTCTAAGGTTTTAAGATTTACATTAAGATAGGTATATCCACATTATATACATATATGTAAATCATCCCGAAGTTTGCCCCGTGGTTTCACTCCCGTCAAATTTATTTGATTGCACGGTTTTTCTGGAATACAATATAATTCCTGCTAATAATCCTTACAAACATACGCTTTTATAATATATAATAATAATTGCAATTGAAAAAAAAAACAATACCTATTCTAATATAATACATATGGCAATCACGGATATACATGACATTCTCTGTGATACACCAGTTTCTAACAAAATTATCGGTTGTCATCTCTTAAAATCTAAATGCTAATGCGTTAATTCTTAATTACACTAAGATAAGCTCTCAGACGATTTGCATCCAAACGAGAAATTACAAAAAGGTTAATCACGATACATAATGTTCAGTACGGTATAGATCGATCGCCCTTCGTAAATGTCCAGTGTTATTTATTAGTGAAACCGATATCCGGGGACTTTGTGAAAAATACTCCTCCCAACCTCGTCGACCGCCAATATCTCTGGGAAACAGCTTAAAAACGTTTCGGTAAGTTTGGCTTTTCAAGCCTTCGTTTTTTAAACCCAAAGGGATTTGTGTACGGGCACACTCCGAAACGTAGGCGGAAAGCGCTTTTTACGGAAACGTCTGTACGCTGAGTAATGTTCACTCAGCGGGAACTAATATGTGTTTAATTGGCGATGCTGTAAACCAGCCATAAATTATGTTGCTGTGACAGTCGTGCGGTATTTTCTCCCAGATTTCCTCGCGTATAAGCGCAAGGAAAATATTGTACGAGAATAACACGCATACGTATGTCCCGTATAACACACATGCAAAGGTATTACAAAACACGTCACGTGCCTCGGAGCGTCAATTGCGCTAATACTGGATTATTGGTTTCAGTTCAGTAAAGCAATCTCATTTCTGTAACGGCTTACCTACACACAATGAAGTGGTAAGAATGTCCAATCGCGTAAGGAAGAAAACAAAGTTAGTGAAGAGGATTAAAGTAAAGCAGCTTACAACTTTGTTGCTGGTAAGGGTTTTTACTTTCCACGAAAAATATTATTCAGTTATTTGACAGAACTTTCGACGAGGAAAATACAAGGTTGTTGCATATTATCACACCACAGTTGGGCCACTGAAAATAAAAAAAACGCGTATTAGCTTTTTTCTATTTACTTTATTAATTTACATAGTCAAGAACTATGTTAGTATGGTTTTAGGTTAAAAGTGTGAATTTCAACGATACTGAAGAATTTGTCAACAACTGAATTGTATTTAAACATATATCCAATGTAGGTTCCTGAACGAAAACATTCTCGAAGTATAGCATAATGTGTTTTACGTACAGATCAAGCACGTAGAATAACAAAAAGTCGTTACCTTTTTTGTGGTACGCTCTCCTCTCAAATTGGCTTCGAGATCCATTCCTGTTGACAACTTTATCGAGCGGTTTTCGATAAATTGCGGCGAGGGAAAACTAAATAAATCCGAGAGGGACTTTAGATAAGGTAATGGCTTCAGTAATGTCTAGCGACTGCCGCCACCATAATGCAATCGGAAAGCCACCGAACCACGCTCCACACTCTAATACGTAAGCCACATTTTTACACTCAATTGTGAAGTACAATGCTTCATCAAGGAGTCTATTTAACCCTCTCAATGCGCAGATTAGCCCACCTTCAACGCGAAGCAAGGTACCTACTTCTAATACTTTGCATTTAAAATGTCTTTGTCGAGAACTTTTTTCATTAAAATCTGGTCGGTTATGAAGGTGCCACGATGCATAAAAGATATCGCGGCTGTTTCTTTTCTCTCTTAGTATTCTATTTAAATATTATACAATATCGAACTAATTTACTTTGTTCATCGTTAGTCAAATACTCAATCTGAATCGCCAACGCGCGATACATCTGTTGTTGTAAGCGCTTATTGGCGGCAGTCATGTTTATTTATACAGCCTGAGTGGTATAAAAAAGCATGATGTAATTTTTTTTACAAATTCTTTTAATCGAAATACTTATGATCCTTAAATATTACAAAAATTGCTAGATGTGAATTGCATAATAACGATGATTGGGAGGATTTCCATAATGATATTAAATCGTTTCACCCTAAACAATGTTTATAAACTCTATAAGCTCAAAAAACATACTTAAACTTAAAAATACATACATAGTTTAAACGTTGCCTCAAACGTATATTGAAGTCATAAGACAAACTCATTGTCTGCATTGCAAACACAAGTAGTGTGAGTTTGCAAGAGAGACCGAGTTGGGTAAACTTTGCGTTTCGGCTCATACTTACCAAGTTCACAGGAACACTTCGGCGGTGGGGAATCACCTGTAATGTTGAGATGAAACCTCTGAAGCTCTCAAAAAGTGCGGTAAATCTTAACAAATATTCAACTTTCTGAGCCGGATTTGACAAAACAATGCTACAAATCTACAAGGACAAGCATTAGTAAGTAAATGCTTATTCTGACCGACTATGTAGCGTTGTCAATGTTTTCTCTATTATATAAACACTAACCATAATTAACTTGTTATTATTCCAAATAAAGAATGGTTTCGAAACATGGAGAACATCATAATTAAGAATACATGCCTTTTTTTAAGTAAAAGTAAGGCTAGAGAGATCTAGCGCTCTACTCTCTCTCTGCCTGCTTGCCTATGCTAGAGACTCGGCCGAGGGTTAATATACAGAATATATGCAGCTAAAGGACTTGTATCCATGTCATAAATATATTTAGAGAATCAACGGTAGATCTTGAACTAACATTGGCACTATACACATTGATATTAAAATATTACATATATCCTACAAGTTTAAAATTGCTTCACAAAAAGCTGCAGTTTTTACCCTCTAATTACCCGACACTAAAATAATTTTTTCTTTAGTCGCTAAATTATATATAAAAAATATATTTCTGTCTTAGTATTTGAAATATATTTTAAAAACTATCATATTGTTATAATTTTTTTTTAGTTCGATAATTATTAACGTTGTATTTTTCTTATAGATATACGACTGATAACACTGTTCTCTTCGATCGCTTTCCTACGATCAAATGTTGGTATATTTATTGTAATTAATAAATCAAGACCTCGCAGCTGTTAAAGCAGACTAATTCAACGGCATTGCAGCCAGATTGCCGGGGATGAAGGTACAAGTCCGCGGCAAGCCGGATTAAACTTGTTTTTAAGTTTATCGTGGCTTTAATATTGTTCGCGAGGACTTAAACGCTGCGTATAAACCTTACTCGGCGGAAGTTATCTAGAAGACACATAACAATGGCTCACTTACGTGTTATGAAGGTTTTTAAGAACTGAAAATGTTACTTTTAAATAAGCCTGTTCCTATTTGATGAAACGCGTGGCTATTAGTTGTATGATAGAATAGATATTCAGCTGTGTCTGTATAAATACTTTTTGAAATACAAGACAAAATAACAAGATACTTACCCAACACAGAGTTAATTAATTTTGTATGACGGATTTTCCAAATTGCATTCAGACGTACTTTCTAGGGGCTTACATTTTCGAGCGTCAAGTCTCGGGAATGCGCAAAAACATGAACCGTAATTTGCTAAGACGAATAACGTTTGATTTAATCCGGCACGTAGAGCGCCGACGCCGGCTCGGGCCCACCGATTTACTTTTATTGCTATTTCGTTTTATTTCGCTGGGCCCGATGCTGTCTGATGTGGGCCTGTTTTCGGGATCGTTAACGGCAAATGTGCTAATCTTTTTTACAGAGCCGTGGCGTAACAATAAGCGAGTTTGATGGTCTCAACCGACGCCCGCCGTAACTCCCGCTAATGTGAGACGATTAAACGTTTTACATTTTTAGGAGCCGAGATCCATTAAAAAAAATTGTTCTCTCTTGTGAGTAAGAATAAATGGACTCGAGTTATTGTAGCCGTAACAAATGAGTATAGCTTTTTTATGTGGGCAAGTGAGTTGTTCAATTTATGAGCTATTTCCTTGTTCTTTTGTTTTCAAGTACCTACAAAACAGATGCTTACGCATGAAGATCAGAATATCAAGATTGTATAGTTACTTAATACTGTCAATAATCTATGATAATGTATTGCTAACATGATCTCTAAAGCACTCAAACATAACTATATGTTTGAGTAAGGGGTATGGGGTTAGGAGTAAGGGGATATGTTCTTCTACTAAGAAGGACATATCCCGCTTATAACTAAATTTTAATTTCCCATACTCAAGGTAACCCTTGAGTATGGGAAATTGAAACTGTTACTTCTTACCCGATTACCACAAACGATTTGATTTAGTATATGTATACGTTTCTGATTTAGTACTACTCCAGCTATTGAACAAATCTTATCGTCCTGGTTCAGAGACTGACAGAATCAGCGTGTTTATAACGTGAAATATGGTGTACCTTTGAATATCACTAACTACTACTAGCTGCTCCTTATATAAAACTTATCGCTGCTAGTTTTGTATAATATATCCTCACGCCTTCCCACAAGAGTCCCCGAAGGGGTAGATAGTATAGGTAGTACCAGACACCCACTTTCCGCCAGAGATATATTTTAAGTGCCAACGTGACAGATGGCGAGTCTATCGCCGTTACTCAAACGAGACTATACATACGTCTTTGATTTTTTTCTCAAACGTATGCAGGTTTCCTGTCGTCTAATCACTGTAAGTACTTAATATCAGAAAAACTTATTGGTGCAGTCGGGATTCGAACTTGCAATCTTTGTGTCACGGCAATTGCAAACGGTCACGGTTAGTTTTATAAAACTTAATTAATACGTTTTATAGAACTTAATTAATAAGTCTCGTTCGTGATTATCAAAATGATGAAGCTTTACTGATAATTGATATCTAAAGGGTTGTGAAAGGGAGTTAAATCGCTTTAAGGTCCGTACATTTCAACTAACACAGTAACTCGGTCAAATGAAGGTACGCAACTTCGAGGGGAGTCAATTAACTGGCTTTAATATACGACACCTAACGTGAGAGTCGAAGTTAAACAAGCCAGTGAATGTTAAGCAAATACTTGAGCAAGAAAACTTGAATTGAGGTCCCCTTGTCGAATGATTTTTAATCCACCTTTAAGACAGAGTTACTTTAATAATTGCAAATCCTATTTTTCTTTCTACCTTGTCTCGGTTGAGAGTTTTATATTTGTTCCCAGTGAAAATTAAAAAGTTTCTAAAAGTATACCAATTATGGGGAAATTCTTAATGTTCTTATACCTTAAGTGGCGGCTCATGTCCAAATGCATAATCTTCGTTACACTCCCGTAAGTTTAGGTGGCGTTTAGCAAGCACTTCCAGAGGGATGGGACTAGTCCCTTAGAAATGGAGTTGCAAAACTGAAGCAGAACCTCCTTACAAAAGATCGTATCCAAGGCCTACACAATTATATATGAAACCACAATAGGGTATGTAGAATTCCTACAGCGAGTAAGGTGTTCAAGACTCCTCAAATAGGCAGGAAACCCGTTCGGCATCCATTACTAGCACAACTAATCCATGCAATCAAAGTCGGCAACGCCTAAATAACACCTTACCTGTATAATTTGATCTTAGGCTCCATTAAACCTAGTGTAGGTTTATTTGCCCCCTTTCACTAAAAAGAAAGCATTAATATTTAAAATGAGAATAACATTAATATTCCATCTAAATATATTACAAAACGAGTTCCGAATCGCACAAGCGTTTTCAATAAAGGTGTCGTTAGAAGGCAACCCACAAAATCGACAAAGCGACTGTTTCATTTTGAAGGTGGAGCAATTCTCTTTTGTGAGATACTATTGCCGGTAAGTAAGGGGATTCTGTAGAATGTTGCCTCGTATGGTAACACATCAAACAGAGGTCTGGTAAACAAAGAGGTGCGCGCAATATTGAATTGCTTAATTATTTGCTGTGTGCGCCATTCAAGCAACTCTAGTACTTAGGTTCGTTTATTAGAAATATCGTGTCATAATAATTAATTTTATAACATGCTACGACGCGAGTAGCTTTTAAGTTACCAAGAAGAACACAACGAGTCAACATCTAAGGGTGCATAACAACACTAAATGATAACATTTTCTTCAATTAATGACAAATATAACCTAAACGTTCAATAGTTACTGACCGTATTAGGGTTCAGGCTCGTAAGCACGGAAATATATCTCCGGAAACCATCAAATCTCTGTCTACAATTTCAAGGGTCCGGAGGGAAGTCGTGAAGATATATATTATAATTGAATCTATAATAAAATTATAACAAAATAATTTAAAAAAACTTTGCCAGAGACCATTTCTATTTGAATGCCACAGAGACGAATCATTCATCACATTTGTATTTTCAAGTGTTCTCTTATTACGAATACAATTAAATCGTACACTTTAACCTAGCTACTACTCTATAATGTTCATTTGCATAACAGAAGTGTTAGCCAAACTGTTGACATTGCATTGAATTTCAAAGTTACGTAAATAAACTGGCGTTGAAGGTTCAATTGGATCACTTTCACACAATAGGCTCATCACATTCTGCGTGACGGCACAGCGGCGCCCGTTTTGAGTTCATACGATAGGAATTTATATTAATTTCCTGTGTCAGTTCGCCGCGAACCAGTTGGTTGCAGTAGATGCGGCTAGCGCAAACTGCGGTCGCTCGCCTGTCCCGACCTGCTCCAAGCACTGCAATAGACAGACCCGTATAAACACATACGCAAATTTTACCTAAGTCACGGAGTTCCTATTTGCAACATGGATATATGCACTACATAATCCGGATACTGAATGGAAATAACATATGCAGTTGTTCTGAACTTCAGTACAGTGATTAATCGAGATTTTTATCGAGAGAAAACCTTCATACGTATGAGAATACGTATGTATAGTTGTGATTGAGTAAAGGGGATGAACTCGCCTTCTGTCACGTTGGCAACTAAAATATATG
This sequence comes from Drepana arcuata, assembly GCA_016069955.1. Classification (NCBI taxonomy): domain Eukaryota; kingdom Metazoa; phylum Arthropoda; class Insecta; order Lepidoptera; family Drepanidae; genus Drepana; species Drepana arcuata. Next base: position 113,967 of record JACCPG010005278.1, read on the forward strand.
TCTGGCGGAAAATGGTTGTGTTGGTACTACATATAAAAAATGTTTTTTTCTAAAATAGAAATATCTCTTTCATCTTGTTTTCCGTTCCACTGACGATATATATTACAGAAAGCATTATATTACATATAAATGTGAAAGTGTGCTTTATTTCAAAATTTTTTTATTTCTTTATTTAACGCAAAATCTACTGAACGATATTTGGTGTAATTTGGTAGAGATGTATTCTTAACTGGATTAAAACATTTTCTGAAATGAAATGACTGTAATAAAAAATATTATATACACTTCCCATTAGAAAAATCTAAACACCTTGCAAATTTATGTTTCGTAAGGACTATCAGATATTTGGAATATATGTCATATAAAGCATTTTTTTCATATAAAGAATGTCGACGGTCACTACTACGAGCTGCGAGCAATATCATCAAACCGAGATAATATTTTGCGAAGTGCGCTGGGCCAGACGTTGTAATTTTTTTTGAATCAGCATAACATTTGGCTTGTACTTTCAATACAGGAATAATTTGCAATTTTAAGACTCGCTTATTCCATCGGAAGTCGAAACTTAAAGGTTCTTTGAGATAATCGTAAATTGGGCGGATAAGAAGAAAAGTTAAATTTTTTAGCGTCTTCGTTTGATCGCACTCTTGACTGTTTCGTGATCTGATAAGCTAAGCGAGCGCGGCATTCACGCGCCAAACTCCGTTTAATACGGAGGCATAAACTAACAAACAAGTTTTATCTCCGTAAAACTTGGCGTCGCACCTTCATCCTTCACGTGCGATCTCTTCACAACAATAAAGTAACGCTAGATCCCGCTACACGAGGATTACACTTGTCTTCCAATATTGGACCGGAATATTTTTGATTTAAGCCTTAACAAACACGTGGGCAACGTCCCCATATGATCGAAGTAGTGTTACGTGTGTATATACATGCTTTGCTTTCTTATTTTTTTACCACGAAGGTGGTTACTGTACGCATACGGACTCTTGCAACACCGGTATAATGAAATGGTTTAAAATACACACACTACGCAATGTAAGAAAATTGAGACAGTTTATAATGTTTAATTTTGACATAAGTCAATGTGATCCGGTGCATTGCACGGCGCTACTACACTACATGCATAACTCTTCGCAAGTCCATTCGGGACGCCGTCGTCCAGATATAATTATGGAATTACATGTTTTATTTCGGCAAGTAAGCGCCACTTCGTCGGTATCAAAGTTAAATCTAGCACGTGAAAGTGTAGTAATCCCTATTAGCCGACACTTTATAGTGCAATAGAACGGACCGTTGTTATAGAACCATCGAGCTTTACGACCAATGAAAACGGAGCCTCCCTGGACGTAGGTAATTATAGGATTACTCATATGTGTGCCACTCACACTCGCCTGCTTAACCCTCTACACTTGGGCTATTTTTATTGAACTAAGCCAAACAACTTAAGTGTACCCCGTAGAACTGGTAAGTATGTATATAGTAAGTAATAGGTATACATGCCGACTACCTTCTGCCAAGGTACCTTTAACGTTATTTATGAAAAACTCCAAAGTTGAGATAACAAGTTGAGGTTAAGAGAGGTAAGGCATAACAGGTTTCCCGTTCGAATTTGGAGCTGCCCGACTGGGGCTGGACCTCCACCTTATAGAAGTCCGTAGCCAAATAACTCAATTTCTTGTGTTGTGTTCCTACGCGGTGAATAAGGTTTCCAATAATGAGCTCCTTGGGGAGGAGGAGGCTTGTTATATTGTATAGGCAGCAGAGGAATTAGCTCATTATGCTGCCAACACAATATAACTCTCCGAACACAGAGTGGCAACGAGCAAGTGTCAAGATACTTCAGTATAGATGGTGCCATCCACGAAGACCCCACTATTCTTCCCTACGGCTTAAAGTGTAAGTGTGCAACCACTAGTGTGGCCACTAATGTGTGAGTATTGTCGGTACACAATGATTACCTATGAGTGCACACGCACACTACAAATTATAAACTCAGGTTGGTGAAATTGGTGGGGCGCGTCTTCGTAGATGAATCTATATCGTGAGCGTAAATAAGCTACGATAACCGTTTCCCAACAGGTACCGTATGCTTGTTTGCCACTGTTGTTGTATAAAAAAAAAGGTTGAACATGTAGTCAATCAAAGCCTATTTTAATATAAAGTAGCAAATTTTTTTTTTATTTATTGTTTTTTGCATGCTCGAAACGTGCCGCCAGTTAAAAGATGCAGACCTCTAAGCTTTATTACATTTACACAGTTATATAGAAGAGATTTTTAAAACTACATAGCTTGCAAACAAAATCTGATCAAACATCTCATGAATCTCTCTGGAAACCTTACTCATCGCAGCAACATAACACTACCGGAAGCATCGCCATTTGCTGAATATCGACGACAAACTAAAACTAAATACGAGTTAATAATACGATTGTTAATAAGTTTTCATCCAAATATAGACTTCGACCATCGAAATGTCATTTAAAGTATAATTAAATATGAGCTCTGTACAGAACTTACAATACTAACAATTTGTTTCGAACTTTTAGAACTTTACAGCTTACAAACATCTAAGTAAAAAACATTAATTAATAAACCGATAAATGATTAACCAACTAATCTTTTTTCGTAACTTTTAATCGTTGAACTTAGAATTGGTTTAGAGTGAATAAATCTACCGAGGTAGAAATAGGTAGTAAAGTTCGATGACCCATATCAATCTAGTTTGGTATGTACATACGTTTCGTTGAAGCCGGAATAAAACTGAACGGCACCTTTTTACAGCCCAAAGTGCACCCACCCTTCATGGATCATTTCACAATCAAATCAAATGTCTTTTCTCTCATATATATTTATTAAGCCGTGGTGGCCAAGTGGTTCGAGCAGTTGCCTGCGACACAAAGATCACAAGTTCGAATTCCGACTGTACCAATGAGTTTTTCTGAACTTAAGTACAGTGATTAGTCACACCACAAGCTTTACGGTGAAGGAAAACATCGAGAGAAAACCTGCATGTGTTTGAGAAGCAATTCAAAGGCGTTTTTACAGTTGTGCTTGAGTAACGGCGATGAACTCGCCATCTATCGTTAGCACCTAAAATATATCTCTGGCGGAATGTGGGTGTATAGGTATTATCTATACACCTCTGCCTACCCCTTCGGGGACCCTTATGGGAAGGCGTGAGGATATATATTAACTCCTTAAAAAACAATATGAATACGATTTTTGGTATTGGAAGCAACTATACGTGTACCACTATCAGTTGGACCCTATGGTTCTTAACCACCTTCGGTATATAGAAAAGTACCTTTTGAATTACGAGAAATCGAAGTATCTGTAAGTGTTTATAAGAAAGTTTTTGTAGATAGTATAAACAAACGCTAGATCTGCCTATAATAGCGTGCTCTACTTCACCGTTAAGCTCGTCGTGTGATTAATCACTGTACTTAAGTTCGAAAAAGCTTGTGGTGTGGACCGCCGGGGTTTGAACTTGCAATCTTGACTTTGCACGAGGTCACGAATAGGTAACCTATAAATTCATAGAGCTCGATAGACGTTCTAGATTGGAGGACAATGAGGTTATACCTGTAGGTATATATATATGTACAGTCAGTGGAATGTGGCAGTGGAATGTAATAAGAGCACTAAGTTCACGTTTTCGAGCCCGCCATCAAAACGGCATTAGTAATCTCTGAAAATGGTCCTGAATTTTCACCGCCATTCAGTGCGAGTAGAGAATAGAAAAGAAATGAAAATAATTTATTCTTAGGCAGTCTTTTATACCGTTTGTTAAAACCATCTCTCAGTTAAGCGTCTTTTGAACGCCGAACTTATTTGGAATAGGCACGAAATTGAATTACGTTTTATTGTGGCATTTGAGTAAATTTGTATTATGTTTGCTTTTTATCGGATTTCTTAAAAGACATACACAAATACAATTTTGTTACCTATAAAAGATAGATTATACTACAGATTCGGCGATATTATATTTATGAGATTATGTTCATACATACTCGTGTTTATAATATATTTTATATGACTTCTTTCTTAGAAGTTAATAGATACACGATGTGCAATAAAATCAACAACATCGGGATGAAACGCGTGCATATCCCAATAAGTGTGGAATAAAACCGCGAGCAAGATGACACATTTAATTGAAGATGTGTAATGAATATGGATATAATGATATATGTCTAAAATCTTAATACTGAACGTAAGTGATTAATCACACCACGAGCACTATGGTGAAAACATCGACAGGAAATCTGCATATGTTTGAGCAAAAATTCAAAGAGCTGCTGCTTGAGAAACGACGCAGAGCCCGCACTCGCCTGTCACGCTGGTACCTAAAATATATCTCTGGAAAAAAGTGGGTATGTACTACACAACCATTCTGGGACCCTTGAGGGAAGGCAGAGGGAAGGAAGGAATGTAATACATATGTACATATATGTATAAAAACCTTTACCTAGTATTTTGACAAGGCACAAAAACTTAAAAGAACTCTAATATAAAAGGGGCAGAGAAGGTTATTATCATATCTTTATAACTAACTGTGCCCGCGACTTCGTCCGCGTGAAATTTAACAAAAAACATATGTTTCAGTTTATAAAATAAAGGTAGCCTAAGTTACTCCTTTTTACATCAGCTATCTGCCGGTGTCAAAATCGATCCAGCCATTTCAGAGATTAGCCGGAACAAACAGACAGACAAAAATTGTATCAGTATTTATTTAGTAAAACGTGTAGAATATTATAAACAAACACTACAATTTAATTTATTTGTATAGATTAACCTGACGTCCAGGGTGCAAAAGGCATAGATGCATATTACGTCCTATATACTTTCATCACGTCAGAGTAAATGGCACATCCCGCTAGTTTTTTTTTAAATATGCCACAAGGGAAAGCAAACCAGCATGCTGTTCGCCTGATAGAAAGCGGTTACCACCGCCTATGTGCGCGTGCAACACCAGGAGGCTTCACTCGATGCTGCCGACCCTCCAAGTGCCTGGTATCACACACATACGCCATACTAGTATTGGTATAGTTTAATTCCTATTATGAATCATATGTTAAGTAAATAAGATTATTAGGAGACAGCCGTCTTTTACAGGGATTACCAGAGAGACCCATGTAACGTACAAATGCCCCTGTCGATGAAAGTTTCGTTATTACATTAGGAAACATCTATACATGTTGGAATACACATATTGGAATCATCCAATATATATTCAGAAAGCATGATAAACTATCACGTTGAAAACACTGACACCAATGGAATAGTTATGTACTCGTATATTAAAGTATATTTAATATTATGAAAGACGACCATCAGACACGTTGATACAGAAATATCTCCCGATCAAAACTACCTTGTTACACCTCTGCCTACCCGTTAGCCTTTCCTCCTATAGAGAGATATAGAGATATATAGGATAAGCTGCGATAATTAACACAAAAAAGATTTTTAAACAATTGACGGTTACATTTAAGTCAAACAATATAGACTCAATTACTAAGTGACAAATTGCTGACAAATTTATTTGTATCACAGACTCGTTTTAACAGTCGGTCCAATTTAATTAATTGTTGTTGAACCATTTAAATATGTTACCTTTTAAACATACCTACTCCGCATGACTATAGACGCAGTAAGCTCCATGTTTGTAAATTCAAATACCGCATACATTTCTAGGCAAAATGGTATTTCAGATAAATTGTATCGGAGGCAGAAGAATTGTCTGGTATCACCAAAGTGCACTTATGTGCTCGCTTAGCAAATCCCAGGGGTCCAACAAATAAGCAACAGGTATAAGATAAATTCATCGGTTATTCCAAATAAAAGTCTTGAAAATATCTTACACAGAAAAGTAAACAAAGACTGACTACCATTTAAGTTCGACTGTTACTCAATCTTACTACAACTCATAATAAATGTTAATCAATTATATTATAACACTAAAATAATTTATTGATACTACTACAAATTTGATTTATCAATACAATACCGAAATGAAAATGTATGTGTAAATCTATCAGTTATTCTATACACAAATCCTTCTATTATTTTGCAACCGAATGATTAGATTAAATTTGTTTGTCTATCCGACTAATACCAGCGTATTCATTAATCGTATAGTGCCTTGTAGCAATTAATAAACGATGTCGCCCGTTGAATCCACTATCACCAATGTCGTAAATCAGTTTCAGTTAGCATGTGCCTCGACCCGGAGTGTGGGCTACTCGATAAGCTGAACCTGGACTGACGAGACGAATTGCTACCGGGATGGTGCAGAGCCAGCGCTTTTAGGCCCTTCCTCCTCTCCCCTCAACTTTATTCAATAATCATCTGGAAGAATGGAAACTTCGTTCACACGCAGAGATCTTACTTAACTGGACTGGTCACCCACACATGTTCACAAAGTTTGCGTGTCAACACAGTGTTACTCTGGCAGATTACAATGAATGTTTATTAACACATGTTGCAGAACATGCTTTCAATGAAATGAAACCATCAAAGGGTTGGCGTAATTGTTTACTAAAACATAAATTAGTATAATTAAAATTAGCGCATATACCGTTAAGAAATTTAGTTCCCTATCAAACTTTAGATAGGTACCTTTAGATAGGTAGATACAGCACTGCATGATACATGATCCGCGTTCATGTATCATGTGTCAATGCGATAATTATATAGTTCGTAGGAATCTAATTATCATAATGGATTAAACCTTTGCAGCTAATGGCAAACACATACAATATACTCGTATATATCATCTCGTTTGTCTATCCGAGACATCTCTTCTCTTTCCGTTAGATCTCTTTCGATTCTACATCCATCAATGTCTTTCTACATGCTTGCCGGTTTAGAGTTATTTTTAACTGGAGATGTTAAAAAATATTCTATAGGATTAATGATGATCTTTGATAGTTCGATTTGATCTAGATACTTGTAACGTCTTTTTCCAGACACATTCTTATTACATACCTATAAGCCTACCAACACGTTTTCTGTAAGTAACTACTATGATATCACAAAAACAACTATATGTTTTTTATGTACCTAATCTTAATTTTCATTATTACCAGTTTCTCAATCCTTTCCAACAAAGTTTTTAAGGCTTCCAAACCAAAATAATTTCACAACTTCAGTTTAAAATAAGGTTTATGAATTTACGTAACCCGAATATACCAAGGATAACGTAACTCAATAAGCCAAAAATGATCAATGAGTGGGTATTGTTTTGGAATTTTCAAACAAGTCAGCTTGTTAGGAAAGTTTCAACATACCTACCTGAAATTTGATATGTTACGCCATTTCCAGGAAACATAGATGAATGACGTAGGTAGAGGCTTCTATCAAATTATAAGATTGATACCACGAATAAGATATTTCTTATCATAGCTTCTTACTCCACATTTGTGATGAGCGTTTAATTATATTTAAAAAAAAGCGTGCATTTTTATATTATAAAAAGATCGTATGCATGTTTCATTCCGCAGTACGATCATTGTTCACTAAAACAGTAAAGCTGTTTTAGCGGTATGGATCACACTTATCCCGTGTCTGCCGGCACAGCCATTCCATTCCAGACTTCTGGTATATGACTCACCACAGGAACACAATAACAGGAAGGACACACGACTAACAGGAAGTAGTGCCATTTGATTGCGGTCTTCTGCAATGTGGATGTACTGCTACAATCGGGCTAGTCCACTTTCAAAGAGGATGACATTGTATATGCCTCTCCTAAAAAAAACGCATTTCTATTATTGTGGCTATTCGTGGGACTTGCAATCATAATTCAAGAATGTTCAAGAATTTAAATCTGAAGTACATCATGGTGTGAAATCTTCATAAATAATCAATAATTCTCAGTATGTATGTAAAGCTGATGATATGTACCTACGTTACACAAAAGACAAATTAGGGCCCTGTCACAGTGTGCCCAAACAATGCACAAACATAATGAAAACATGGAATATCTGCGGACGGGCTTGTCACGCGTGTAGATACAAGTGCGCGTGATTTATCAGCGATGTGTGTCCAACGGGTTTGTTTTATAGCTCTGTCATTGTGCTCTACAACCCGATGCAGTCCGACATGTCGCGTCTGTGCACATCGTTAATGTACGTACTGGCATTGACACGTAGTATGCCACAGCCAATTCAATTATATGATACTGATATTATATCGTAAGATCTTTGGCCACATTGTGCCACAATGCAGCGTTTTTTTTATTTCGGTATCACCATAAAATGTATATGTTTCGACTAAAATAAAAATGTACAAAACTAACTGAGTGTCATCTTAGATCGACTACTTTTAAGAAAAAGCTTGGTAAAAAGTAAATAGGATGAAAAGAGAGGCAGCGGAAACCCAAAGTTACACATACCTGATTAAAATAAAGTTTCTGCCAATATGTATAGTGAAGGCAAAAAGATTCCCAAACAGAAGGCATTTACCATTTAAGACGCCAATAAGAACCCAGCTCTTATAATTATGAAAAATACTAGCTGTATCCCGCGGTATATCCGCGTCAAATTTGATAGTCCACTGCCTAGGGTAAATTTATTGTTTCTCATTAAACGGGCTATCATAGACAAAAATATTTGTTTGAAATCAGAATATCAGCTCCTGAGGTTTATAATATTAGTAAATATACGATGGAGAAAGTATTATAAAGACAGTTACAATTGGGAATTTATCAGATTTACAAAAAAATTAGGTATTAGGAACTAAGTCATACTTTTAGCCACTATTTGCCATTTTATTTTTCAATTGCGAGCACCGTCGCTACCGCGCGATAATTTTTTTAAGCCTCACAAGAAAGTACTTTTTATCTAATCTCAAAGGAATCTCGTTAAATCCAATTATCCCGCAGCTCAAACTTAATAGGAACATCAAAAAAAAGTATTTGGGACTAGCGGGATGAAACAAGTTGTTAGCATATTTTCTGATATTCGGTGATTAAATATATAGCTGGTAAAAAGAAAGCGTTTTTCGAAAGGTAATTTGTAGGGATTATATAAATATAATATATGTTTTATGTTTTTATTAGTATATTTCATGGCCCGTAACGCTGCCATATTAATCTAAAAAGTGATAAATTCACCGCGAACGCCTCTGAATACAATCAGATTAATGTAGAAAAACCAAAATGGACAGTCCATACAGCATGAAACACGCAACAAATTTAATTTAACTGATGCTTTCAACGGATTCAATATACTCGTACACCAACTGAAATATCACATCCGTATTCAAACGGGGAAGATTGATTTTTCAAACACCATTATTCTAACATCTGCAGTAAATCGAGAAATTGCATGTGTTGTAATAAAACTATAGGTATATAACGCAAACATTTATTTTAATGTAAAATGAAGTCTCAAATGACATGAAACAAATTTTAGCTTTGATTTCTATTACTATGCTTGCTAGTTAGCATACACACTTAGTCATTAAATGGAAGTGAATAGGAAACGTACAACACAAAGTGTCATCAAAATAATACAATTGTCGCCAATTCTCGGCAATAATAGGCGTATAAATTCCGAATGTGGGTAGAACGCTTCAGTGTATTGTTTGACGCAAATTGGTGTACAGGGATAATTTTCACTATAATTGAAGTGAAACAAAGTTTGAACCGACGCATATGTCCCCGACAGATATCTATGGAACGTTGGTTGCATTTACGGCGTCCCGAAGACATTACAAAAGCCATTCCCCTATCTAATGTTCTCCTTGGATTTATTTAACTTTTTCACGCCTCAGTATCATTCGATAAATATGTCAACAATAAAAGGTCATATTTCAACAAATGATTCGTTTAAAATTGTAATACCAGTATTATTTTCGGGATACATCAGCAATATGATACCTAAAAGAACTGTTTTTATTTTATCAATTAATACTAAATAATGAATTGCTCAATTGCATTCTATCGTCATTTGTCATTTTATGTTGTTATATTTTTATTACATTTCGAATTCAACAGAGATTTTAAATCAGAAATGCGCTACTTCTGCAAACGATAAACTCGTGTATATATATGTTTTATATATTTGTTTGGAATATTCTTAGAATCTAAACTCTCAGTAATCATGGTCATGATCAGTATTTAAAACGTATACATACTCGTAATGGTAAAATCATTAAGCAGTTACTTAACCGCAAAACTTTTATCACGAATATACTCGTGACATGTAATTACATTACAATATATATATGATTGCATTTATATGGTTAGCGAAAGAAATGCTCGATAGAACCGATTCAAGAAAAAAAAATTGTTGGGCAATAAATTAAGCGTCCCTGAGGGTGATGCTCGCAATCTGCATTAGCAGCGACGCACTTCTCTCTGGCGATTAAGGAAATTTCACGGCCGGTTGCCTACGGAAACTCACTGGACAAAGGTCTGGGATATTTAAATTGAATGCTTTTAATCCGGCAAACTCTTAAATTTTTCTTGAGATAGGATTGGGTGGTGTCTTTTGATATCTTTAATTTTTAATTGTTATAAAGTACAGTGATTAGTCACACCACGAGCTTTACGGTGAAGGAAAATATCGAGAGGAAACCTGCATACGTCTGAGAAGAAATTCAAAGGCGCATGTATAGTCGTGCTTGAGTAACGGCGATGGACTCGCCATCTGTCACGTTGGCACCTAATATACCTCTGGCGGAAAGTGGGTGTGTGGGTAGTACCTATACACCTCTGCCTACCCCTTCGGGGACCCTTGTGGGAAGGCGTGAGGATATTATTATTATAAATGTAACACTTTTTTTTATTACAGACGCAATCAATACACACTTCTAACGCAAATATAGGATTAGAGAGAGAGGTACGGCTAAACAGGCTCTCTCGTTTAATTTATGGCAGAAACGGGATATACAAATATATCTTTGTGTATATGCTTTGTAATAAAAAAAACGAAACAAATAAACATACCCTCATCGCACCTTAGAGAAGGTTCGTGATACCTTAAAATATCGGCTTATCCGAAGTTTCGTCTCGGTCTACGTATCGCAATCGAAACCGGGTAGGTATCCCCTTTCGCACTAATCGAGCAATTTCTCCCATGTTATTAAAGGAAAATGGGAATGTTCGCAGGCCGTTGCGTTCACAGAACGAGTTTCTTATAGACGGTATTGAATTTTTAAACAAATTTTTCGACCCGCCGCCCCAGCTTCGAACCCACTTTATGTTATAAGGTTAGAACGTTATTACATCATTAAACCTTCCATGAATAATTCTTACTTACATAGTTCCTTAACTAGATTATGATTTCATAGTTACCGCATCAGAGTACCTATCATAAGAGAAGTTTGAAAACATAATCTAAAAAGAATAGTCGTATATGAGCGCGAATCTGCTAAGGGAAGCCGATAGGAATCGTGTTCTAAGGACGCTTCGCCACTGCTAAAAACATTTTTTTTTAATATACACAAGCCAACACTAAAAGTTATGCACACAAGATAATGGTTACCACAATTATAAGTAGTGACAGCCTTCGAATCGAAGGTTTGACCTAATAGAATAAGTAGTTTGGAATTTCATTTAGGTAAGAAATACAAACAAAAAACAAAAAAAAATCAATTCTACTTCTACAAACACAATCGCTTAACTACCTTTAGGTACTCAGAATTGTCCATCACAGTCAGGAAAACGTACATAGTCCCCTTCATTTGAAAACAAACTCAAATTAGAATACAATTTAATTTAATCCTTATCACACAAAAACTGAAACAATCTTAATTACACCCGTATCTTATACCCTAAAGCTAGCCTATTTTACTAACTCCTGGAATAAATTACCTGAATTTTAATTCCAAGCACATTAGATTAAATACAACCTCAAATGTAAAGTTGTACAAAGTTAGAGACATTTTTAAAATACTACAAAACACAAAGGATATTTCCCTAGGGCAGCGTTAATGTTCCTCTGCTGGCGTGGGCCATTCGACCGATCTCTGGAAATTAAGGTTGGGAAAAAGTCAATAAATCCAAGAAGCAAGGATAACGAATGTGTCGGGACGACTCTGTGCTTCGAAAAGCTAACGCCCCCAATGTGACACTAAGCCCTTCAGCGGCTGGAAAGGGTAAACAGCACACCCGATAAATATATAGGTAAATACTTGGACATATTTTTATCAAACAAAAAACACGGAAGTATAATTATACTCAATTGTGACCAAATAAAAGTTTGGTTCAAAAACTCATTTGTACTGACCACTGGGTATTGGGAGAAGAAGAAAGATATAAAGTATATTTAAGTTTTCTTTATATCTTCTTCAGGTATACATAAGATATATTAAAACACAAAAATGGTCGCTCTAACAGGAGACCTCTTGGAACAAAGGAATTTAATAATAAACAATTATTTTACGACACTCGAATTTCCCGGACTCACGTTCTCAACATATTTCTTAGAAGTAGAAAAGTACAGCTCCTTTCTTTCTTACAATTTAAGAGTAGGTACCTAATAGTAGACGCAGCGCTAATTAGAACATACAACAATTGTATACTTATAAATAGTTGATCATAATGTGAGAAGGAAGTTGTCGGTGGTATGGCGTTCGCCAGAACGTACCGCGCAATCCACCACTAAAAGTTGGTCAACTAATCCAAGTTTTCCTTTACTGGCTAATGAGACGAGTTTGATTCGAATTCCCGACGCGCTGGGAAATAGCCACTCGCTTTGAATAGCTCCTAGCCAGGCCGACGCTATTTCTACAAATAGGTAAAAAGGGCAAAGTAGAAACCAACCCAGCCCTAACAGCTGCAGATATACTACTAGATATATATATATATATATATATCTATGCGTATACGTTACATCTATACGTATGCATTATATTATTATGGACTCAGCGTGATGATTCTGAGAATACAAAAACTTCATTTTAAATAAACTGTCGCAACTTATACAATGTAAAAGGTTTAGTCATATGTTTGTAATCCATTATTTTTTGGGTTGCAGGCATAAAAAAGGATAATTTAAACAGTAAAAGAGACAAGAAAAAAATAGTAGCTGTTCATAGCATGAAAAGTGGAAGGTTCCGCTAGCACAGTAATTAGCTGAAGGAAGCTGTGCTAGCAGAAGGAAGGACATCTAGATCTTTTCAAGGAGTATCTTCTGTAAGGTAACGGTCGAACAAATCCAATTAAGAATCCCTCACGGGGTAGGCATAGATATTATCAGTACGGTTTGAACACCAGCTCTCTATAAATATATTATGCAGAGGATGGATATAGTGATTTTGTTCCGATCTTTCAAGCACGATGTTTGAATTATTAAATAAAACCTAAGATATTCATAAAAAAACACGAGAAGATCGCAGAGACGCAATCATACATCGCGTCAAATATATTATAAATAGGTTCATGTCTTCTATCTATATAGTACTTGATATGGTTTCAGAAGACGAAATAGTCTCTGACGAGGTTTATTGGCCTGCGCGTAGATAAACAGAACGTCTAGCCTTCGTAATGGAAATTACATACCCCCGAGGTCGGAAATCAAATTGACAGAAGAGGTTAAACAAACGATGCGGTCAGGGAGGCCGGGACCGTGGTCCGTCGAATATTAATCGCTCGGTAAATGTGCTTTTATTTGTGTTTTCTCTTACTGACGATGCTACTTATCTATAAGAGTTTAATGACCTTGTTATTCAACGACAATGCAGAACTTCAGTTCAATGGAAACGTCTTGTAGTAAACTCACTCATAGTAAATATACATGGAATAAAAACATAATGACCAGATAGAAAGGCTTGATGTATCAAACAATTTTAGGTAGGTAATATACAGCACTTATTTATGGGTGAACCCAAGGGGAAAGAATAAGTCCTATAATTCATTGCAGCAGTAAAAAGTACTACAATTCATTTTTCAAATTTAGGTTCAAACGAGAAAGTACAGAATATTAATTTTAAATTTTTTCAATGTGTCATTGAAGATACCAAGAACAGTTACAACTTCACTTATCTACCTGACAGCAACACGTAATATAATAATTTGACATGATTTATTAAATAAAGTTGTAGGGGAAGTCAATTATAATAAAACATTTACAAAACAAAATAAAAATATAATAGTTATATCATCAAATCATTGGCACATTACAATCAAAGAAGATATTGCCATAAATCACAACACTACACAAAAGAGGCGTTCGCAGAGGTGGTAGAGCTACTGTTTTGGTCCATAGTCATCGAAAAATGGGTACTTGAATCATCAGTTGGTACAAAAGCTTGATTGAAGACGTTCTCTTCCAGGAACTTCTTGCAGTATGGAATAAGCTGAAGGTAAGAAAAAAATTACGATGAGCTATCTTTTACATGAACAATACATTATTTTAACCTAACAACCTACCTTATTATGATGTTCTTTCACTGCCTTATTCATTCGCTTGATCTCTTGCCTTACATGTGTATCGTGTCTGAAGCGTTTGTTTATACTCCAAGTATCATGGGTAAAAATCAAAGGCATAATATATGGATATCCTGTAACATTTAAATAATAGAAGACCCTAACAATAATACAATTAAGGGTAGGTTCCTGTTCTCTTACTTACTTTCATACCTCATCTGCTGATATATTGCTGCTGCATAGTATGCAGTGCATACTATACGTCAAGAGTACTCGAAACCGACGAGCATGTATGGGAGTCTGAT
>JACCPG010005280.1:0-79131 GCA_016069955.1 Drepana arcuata
TGCTAGGTGGTGATATAACTTAAATAAACGTGTATTAACAATTACATAATAATACCACGCGTTCAGGCAATACAATTAACACAAACTTGATAAAACGTCTCAACGTCAGTCAAAACATATTTATTGTAAAGTACTTTAATATATCTGACATGACATAAGAGAAGGTCAAATAGATTGTTCTGCACATAGGTAAATGTAGGAGTTACTTAATAGGCGCCGATAAGAGCTCAATTCTTAAATTTATGATTATAGGTAGGCTAACATATGTAAATATAGGTACATACCTCAAAAAACAAAATATTCTCCATAAAATCACGTTTTGTTTAAGTGAAATAAGAATAGTTTATTTGACGGTAAATGTCAGTGTAGAATCAATAAGTTTATCGCGGCAACTGACCGACCGCATTTCGTTGAAGCCGGACAATCGAACCGCAATCATCTGCTTGTGTGTGAATTATTATTTATCGGCATTGTTTTTTAGATGGTGGCATAGAAATCATATTATGTGAACACTACTCACAATTGTACAGATTACAAAGTATTGCGCTACCCGGTGATATTGTTAGTATGCAGAAAGTAAAATTACGTTAGTTAGACCCTGCTGGAATCTTTTCACACCCTTCTTTATTGGCGACACAGGAATAGAAAACAACCTAGGTCAAATCGAGCAGTTAAGATTTGGCATATCATGTGTACTCGAAACCCGTGCCGGATTAGCCACATAGCAAGAGTAGCAAATGCCACGGGCCGCATATTTGGGAGCATCGGGCACCAACGCTTACTGACCGTAAATAAGCATTTATTAACATCGATGATTTACGTTGTATTTAATACCATAACGTTGATATAATATATCCTCACGCCTTCCCACAAGGGTCCCCGAAGGGGTAGGCAGAGGTGTATAGGTAATACCCACACACCCACTTTCCGTCAGAGGTATATTAGGTGCCTAATATACCTCTAATAACGTTGATAACTCTAAATAATCAAAGGACCCTAATAGTATGGCTACAGGTCTAGCGCTACCCGCGAGGGACTCAAGCGATGATGATGATGATGAATATGTATTCAGATTTGGGAAGGGTTTGAATCCTCTAGTGAAACAGCAAGTGTTTTGAGTTGTTGTCAAATCGTCATGTATTTAAAAACTGCCAGTAATTTTTGCGGCAACTCACATATATTGTCAAATTGTCGACACTTTGTACTAGCTCAGTACGTATGTATGTGATACTTTCAATACCGGTTATTTTCTTTGAGATTTATAGCTTTCTAATAACGTTAACGGACCGAAGAAAGTATTTAAGTATATTCAAAATTAAAATAGCCTTCTATTTAAATATTGTTCTCACTAACTCGTAACAATTTGATATTATAAAATATATATAAAATAAAACAATATATCCTCACGCCTTTCCCCAAAGGGGTAGGCAGAGGTGCATAGGTAGTACCCACTACCCACACACCCACTTCCCACCAGAGATATATTTTAGGTGATAACGTGACAAATGGCGAATCCATCGCCGTTACTCAAGCACGACATATATACGCCTTAACTTGCTTCTCAGAATTATGTAGATTTCCTCTCGACGCTTTCATGATGTGACTAATCAGAAAAACTCATGGTACAGTCGGGATTCGAACTTGCGATCTTTGTGTCGCAGGCCTATAGTTGACCCACAATATCCATTTTTATTATTTCTATATTAATACACTATTTGCACCTCCATTACCTGTTATTTGGTATGTTTTTATAAATACGTTACTAACCTTGGGCTTTACATTTTAATGGATACTTTAGATACACAACAGTTTTTTGTGAATACTGTTAATTGTTGTTATTGTGAATAAAGTTTACTTTAAAAGATTGAAAATCACGCAAATCGGAATAAAAATCAAGACTTCGTGAGCCAAGCCTCGCTTAACTACTTTAAAAAAAAATTACTTTAATACTTTCTATTTGTAAATTAAATATGGGGCTGGCTCGCTATTAATATTTGTTTATTGTTGTAAATATATAAGCATCTATAATGAGATGGGTATACAGCTATTCTATTAGCTAGGCTATGTGACCAGTAAACATTCATCTTTGAATTTCTTCTAAAACATATACGCAAGCTTCCGCTCGATTTCCGCTGAACCGAGGGATTTAAGCGAAACACGCTCAGCTTGATTCTCATTGAAACTGGTCCAATCCAGCCTCCCACTCGTACTGAACGACTCATTGTCGAAGCACTCTCGCTCTCATTTTGGTTAACATTGTTTTAATGTTGCGAATTTATTGAAACAAGTATTTTAACACCCACTTTTCACTTATGTTGCAATTCGGGCACTCTGACGTATTAGATATCCATGCGAATACGAAATGAGCCATGTTATTGTATCCCGATCTATCGATCTGTTGAGTAAGCAAGTGAAATTTTAGTAAATATAATAAAGTAATAGAAATTATTCATGAACGTATGTGTAGGAAATATTTCAACCAGGTTGCATTCATCAGAGCACTGGAACGCGAAGTGTGCACTTGGAAACTGACAGATTAATGATGTCTCGAGATAGATAGCGTGGGTAAACACGATAACGTTAATATACATAGCTATATCATTGTGGATTACAATCAAAATATTATTTTCTAGATTGATCTCAATTACCGTGGATATGCTCTCTCTATATCTATATGATTATTATTCTAATAATAATATTTTCTACGGGTAAATGAAATACGTACGAAATACGTACGTACAAGTAATGTAATACATAACTTGGTAAATATAATTAAAACGAATCCCTAAAGATGTAATGCAAATGCAATGAGGGCTAAGGCTAAGACTTGTGGGAGAAAAACCTAATAGACTACACACGGTCTTGTGAAATAATTCTCTCCATTATCACTGTCTAAAACGAATATACATTAATCATTCATGCAATTTTTTAAGAAGAATTTGCGAATAATTTTAATTGTTAACGCAATTTTTTAAGAAGAATTTGCGAATAATTTTAATTGTTAATAATACCTCACCTACGACAGGTGAGCACAGCGATATAAAGAGTTATGTATGTATGATATACCTACTGCATACACATGTGTATTGGTCAGAGAGGTGAATGGCCCCTGGTCGGAATCAGAGGCTGGTGGAATGTGATACCAAACGCACTGATCGGAACTCGAGAAAACACACGCTTTGGGGATATGTAGGTTCCCGGTGCTCAGTACGTCATAAATGTGCCGACGAAATTCAAGTTTTTGAATCGTATTTTGGTACGCTTGAGCAAGCTATCAAATATTAATTTAAGTAGTCGATTAATGTTTTCTTTAACTTTTATTAGCAGATATTTAGGTATAGACTAAATAAAAATAAAAATGTTAAAAAGTCCAATTCATCTATTAAGTTTATATATAATTCTAAGAAGTTCAAATGTATTTTTTGGGCCAATCGAGTACTCTGGCTAGTACATTGTTCTGTAATGGCAAAACAAACACTTTTTTTTTTAAGTTTCGTATTTTAAGCTTGAAACTAAACTTTCGAAGGTCATAAAGTGCATAGTTTTTTATTTCATCGCTAATATAGCCATAATCGAAGTAAATAATAAAATAAAAATAAAAATGTTTTATTTTCATTAACAAATGTTACATAGCAATCATTTAGTGATGATAATCCTAGTAAGTAAGTAATACCTGTAGCAGGTTGCCAACGCTCTTACAGCCGATTGGTTTTACGTAGTTTTGTACAATAAAAATAAAACTGAATACGATACTGATATATGAAGTGCGATGTGTTTTGCGATTGTATAGACAAAGACGAGAAAATGACAAAACCATCTTAGGGCACACGCGCTATAGTGATTTTCTGAACTACTTTAGTAAAGAACTTAAAGCAGGTAGCATATTACAAATGCCTTTATATGTATTACTAGTTATGGCTCACTGTTTCACCCACGTAAACTTGTATTCAATTTGTTTAATGTTTTGTTGGAATAAAACATAACCTCTGTTCTGTAAATCCAGTTACTAATCTATTTCTGGGCTATAAATTACATAGGTTCATTCACTAGTTGTTGCTTCATGTTGCACTACGATATAGCTTATAGCCTATGCGCACATCAAGCGTAATTTATAGTAAATCTGTCACATTATGCGGTGGACATATTATTGTGGGTTACATATTAACCTAATGTTTCCTAGTTATAGTTCTTAAACTTAAGTCTCAATATGTAACTGTTTTAATGTCCCAATAAAGAAAAATATAAAGATGGTCAAATAGCCTTGCAAACTTTCGCAGTTATACTATCATTAGGATTTAACTTTCATTCCACCAGTGTGACATCAGTATGAATAAGCAATGAAGCAAACATAACGCGACATGTCGAAGTTCTCTAACCGTATATACATACATACATATCATCACGCCAAGTCCCTAATGGGGTAGGCAGAGAGTATAGAGCGCCAGTTCTCTCTAGACTTACATACCTCTTTCGCTTCGCCCACATTCACCAGTCTCTTCTTACATGCTCGTCGGTTTCGAGTACTCTTGACGTACCGTATATAATAATCCATTATTAAGCCTTGAACTTACGCGCGAGTTTAAAACTGGTGAATGCGTCCGTATCGGTACCCAGAATCCGGTTATTAATATACATATATTCATTAATACCTTATGCATGTATAGATTTATATTTATGTGTAGACGAAGCTTTCCAAATTTCAAATGAAAGATTTCTTAATACAGTGTAATGAAACTTGAGCTGGTAAGTCATTCCACAACGTGTTGAATTTGTCATAAATAGAGCCATTTCTATACTATAGAAACACTTCAACAGTCAAGATAATGATCGCGTAATATACATACAAAAACATACTGAAGAATTGAAAACTTCCTCCTTTTTGGAACTCGGTTGAAATACACATTATATTCTTATTATATCATTTAAATAAGGTAAATATAATAATTTCATTAGATACTTATACATATAGTTTTAAATATTCCTAAGCGTTCCCTTTTAATAATGAAGAGATTCTCAAAGCAACTTGAGAATGGGGGTATAATTGTAGAGATAAAGATTCTTGCAGGATCAGCAATGCGCGAGCGATACCCCTGGTGGTGCAAGCGTCCATAGGCGGCGGTAACCGCTTACCATCGGGCGGGCCGCGTGTTTGTTTGCCACTGATTTGTGTAAATAGAAAGGATGAGTGATAAAGATTGTGGAAGTTAGAAGGCAGAGGAAATCTGCCTGAAGTCTGAAGAAGAGAAAAAGTGATGAACTCGACGTGATGATATGTATGTATATGTGTTATATAATGTGAATATGTACGTATGTATTTAACTTAAATGCCAAGGTTAATCTTTACTTATTTTTTATTTACTAATCTTTACTTAAATTCCATATTCTTTTCATGCAAAATTTCATCAAATTAGTTATGTAATTATAACTTACCCTGGTAACGATCACCATGTTGGCGGCATGTGGTCACCGTACCGATCTGTAACCAAGCAATATTTTCTTAACCACACAGGTTCTTGTAGTCAATACTTATACTAATACCACTACACTATACACATGTATAATGCATACTAATACACCCCGTAGTTGTCGTAAGTACGTGTTGGTTGAGTGTCGGCACGTATCCATACCATTTCCAAAGTGCTCGCATCGGTCACACTTTATATTTTATAGTTGGATTGAGCCTAGCCAAAGTAAAATTACCTATGCGGAACGTAACACTTTGGTATAGGTAATTTTACTAATTTTATAGGTAATCAAATCCAAACATAATCCCTGTTCTAAAATAATTGGTATTCATATTGTCATTTGCTATTGAAGTGCAGTATGCGGTTAGTCCTTCGACCAACCTAATGACGTGTTTCATAATCAAGCAGCAAATACGATTCATTAAAATAAAATAAAAAATACGCATTCATTAAACTCCTATGACGGATCAATGTGGATGAAGCGTGTGTAAATGTAGAGAGCGCTGTACTCTTTACTCCGTAAGCGACTTACCGTAATGATATGCCTGCATGCTATTGATTGGAATATCTTTATACTAAGCTTAAAAATTAAACCCAGAGCGACTTCCTTGCATATCAGAGGATTCAGTATAAAACAAGGCATACAAGGTAAACAACGTATAGAAAAGGATTACGTGTGGAAGCCGTAGTGGACGAGTGGTTAGAGTGGTTGCCAGTGACACAAAGATTGCAAGTTCGTACCAATAAGTCTGTGTACTGTGATTAGTCACACCACGAACTTTACGAAAGGAATGCATCGAGAGGAAACCTGCCTACTTCTGAGAAGTGTTGAGTAACGGCGATGGACTCGCCATCTATCACGTTGGCAGCTAAAATATATCTCTGGTGGAAACTGTGTGCGTGGGTACTACCTATACACCTTTGCCTACCCTTTCGGAGACCCTTGTGCCCACAAGAGTGGGCACGAGACGTTCGGATATATTACGTATAGAACATATGTTGCAACTCCTAATAAGCTTCAGTCGTAGCGTCACTCGTTATTCTTCCTTTTGTAAATGTTCCATTTGAAACAATGGCCGGTGTGAACACTTTCAGTTTCAAAACATTTACATCAGAATAATATTACACGTGTTAGCAAACTCATGAAGGCTACATTTCACGTGGTACCGTGCGGTACTGCGGTGAAACATTGCAAATAGGTAATATTCGGCAATAAAGTGGATTTTGGAGAGTCTTGTGAGAAGGCGTTAATATATACATACATATATGTACTGATATATAAGTATCTATATATCGTTATTAGTACTGCACTTCGGTTACCATTGTGAGAATTCGGGAAGAAATTATTAGGTAACCCCTATGCAGTTGGAGATTAGTATATTTTTTTTAGAATACTTCTTCGATAATATACTCGTAAAAAAAAAATTGTAGGTGAGTTTATATGTAATTGATTATATTGGAATCACTAAGTCTGAGGAGAGACTTTGCCTCCCTGTGTGTGTTCTACCGCTTGTATAACGGGGAGTGTTCAGCAGAATTGTTCGACATGATGCCCACTTCCACCTTCTACCACCGCACCTCTCGTCATCGACGGGGAATTCATCCCCATACCTTGGAACCACAAGGTCTCGCACTGTGCGCTTCCAAAGAAGTTTTCTTACGCGAACGCTCGGGCTGTGGAATTAGCTCCCCGTTGAGGTTTTCCCTGGAGAGTACTGCATGGAGTTCTTCAAGAAGGATGTGAAAAGATTCCTGCAGGGTCGGCAACGCGCGAGTGATACCCCTGGTGTTGCAAGCGTCCATAGGCGGCGGTAACCGCTTACCATCAGGCGGACCGCATGCTTGTTTGCCAACCAAGTGGTGTAAAAAAAAAAATTCATGTATTTCAAATAGATTGGAATGTGGAATAGGGAAATGATATGCTAGGAAAACGAATCTCTACACTCTTGGGATTAGGATATATTTAGATAAGATTGGCTTTTGACGCCTAAATGCGGATGACACCGCGGGACGCAGTTGTCCATTAATCAAATACTCCTAAGATATGATTTTAATAGGCCCTGGTCGTGATCGTGTTATATCGGAGTAGATATGCGCGTGCGCACGTTTCCCATAAGGTACTTAGTAGGTACCAAGTGGCAGCGGAACTAATCTGCGGAAGTTCTTTGTACTTCGGCCGTTCATCTCACCCACAATTGATACAGAACATGCCTTCATATGGAGATTTTGTGTCGTCTGAATCACATTTAATACGACGTGTCGATTTGAAAAAGTACTGCAATTCTAAAAAAATACTTTCGCCGATTTCGAAAGTGATTGAACTGGATCTATGTGATATCTAGTTTTTAGAAGAGGCATTTCATTCCACTAATCTTAAAGGCATACAGAAGCATAATGGTAAACAAGGACAGACTTTGGATGAAACCTCAAGTACTTTACACTCGCAGTACTGCCTCGGCAAAAATCTCTTCGCACTCCTCTTGAAGAACCCTTGTCTAATCGAGTACCGTACATTAATGTCAACAGCGTATTATGGTTTGGCATTTTGAATGGAATGCTTTATCCCTATTAGCTGTGTCGAGCGGTATTCCCGCGTAATATTTTTTTAAATCTATTTTCTTATGGAAACATTATATATAATAGTCCACCTAATTTCATCCAATTACATTCTCCTCTCTGGCGTGATTGAGTAACGAACGTCCACACAAACTTTCACATTTATAATATAAATAAGTACTGTTCTTAAAAAAAAAAACAACAAAAATCTTTTTGTTTGAAGCGGATTTAAGACTATAAAGTTATTTATTATTCAGTTCTAAAGTACCTACAGCTCTTAAGTCACCGTAATAGCTGAATTACTCACGCACACCATATTTGTCACATTCAGAGCCGCTATGTAACGGACACCCAACGAGTTAAGGTTCTTCTAAAAGCAGGAATTAACTACAAGACACGCAACGTCTTGTCCTCCACATGCAAGCTTTCAGATGACGGAAATGCGTTGCGTGTAGCGAAAGAAAATATAACCTATTACGCAGTTTATTTATCATTGCACGAAATAACAAATGACTACTGCTTTGCACCAAATCAGGAACACGTAAAATGAACACGAGTGTTGGCTTAGAAAAGTGTCGGACTATACAATACAGAGTTATGCTCTTCTACCTGCTTTTCTCGCCAAAGAGAACAGTTCGTTGCGGTTCATTTGTTTTTAATTATACGAGAGATCTAGAAGCTACAATTGGGGAAATTCCACTCATGTCGCATATTGACGATAATACATTCTACCAAAAGCACTTGAATTAATCGACACATATTGATGCAAGTGTGTCTATTTGCCTGTAATTGTAAAATGTAAATATTCTGGGCTAAGAAGGACGCAAATTATTGTGTTTAATTAATTTTAATACGAACTTGAGCGAACCGTTTGCGAGCGAGCGGATAAAGTTTGAATAAGTATATATATATTTGAACAATCAAACCCCTGAACGTCAAAAAAGGACCAGTTCAAATCTACGGAAAAGATCAGGAGGAACAGTATGTCTTTAAATATTTTTTGATTCATTTTAGTTTCTTTTTGACACCAAGAAGTTGGCAAAGAATTAACTCGCCTAGTAGTAAGTGGTACCGCCGCATATCCACTTGCACACAAGAAGTATAAATCAATATGCGCGTTCGCTACACCATATTTTGACGTAGTGTATTATAAATGGTAGCACATACATATATTTGTACATATACCTTATGGTATACATATCTTAAGTATAGCTACATATATAAGAAGAATCCATCGACGTGACCTGCATTGTCAATGTGTGTGAACGCAGCCTTTATACCATTGTTTTATAAAACACTTTCTCGATTATATGCATTGAGAAATCGCTTTCAACTTCCAATATTGGCATTCGTCTGGTCTCCGCGTGAAATAAGATGGGCGCTGTCTCCTACAAGCAGTATTGAGCATGCTAATTGCACTTTAAACCGTTGGAAACAAAGAAGAGGTACTCGTTCGTAGCTTCAAATGTACTTGATGTAACTTACTTATAAATATCTTCACGCCTTCCAACCTTCCTTAGGGTCCCTGAAGGGGTAGGCACAGGTATATAGGTAACCACACACTCACTTTCCTCTTGAAATATTTTTCTATTTTATCTACATCTACGGTTCTAGACAAAATCCGTTTCTGTTACCGTTCACGCTAACCGATACTTATTCCGCAGCCAATGCCATGCGAAAAGACGGTGCCTTAGCTTCTCCCTACGGGGACCTTTGTCAGAAGTCATTGTTCAAGCTTGCAGTCTTAGCGTTGCAGGCGACTACAAGAATCACTCGGACACGGCTCTCATAAGTAATAGCATTTGTGAAAAAAAATACATTTGCACACACCTGCGTTTAAGCAAGCTTCCAATACCCCTGTATAATGGACATGGCTGTAGGGACAATGGCGATGTTTACGCAGCGACAGCCGGCCCGTGACCAGCCACCTGCGGTCACGGGTGACTCGGTACACGGCTACCAACTATCCGATATAACTAGCTTTATAATACTTATACATATTTTAAATAGCAACGACCGCTTTAAAAAAAATCAATAGTTCTAGCACGAGCGGAGAGACTGATGTGGGTGAAGCCAAAAAGACTGTAAGCTTAGAGAGAGCTGACGCTCTACTTGCCTACCCCGCGAGAGGCGCAGTGTGATGATATTAATATGTCATGAAAACGTGAACTGTAAAGAATTATACAGTTTAATGGCGGCCATTTACGCTTAAGCAAAGGTCTTATCTTGACAGCGGAGGTGACAAGATGGCGTTAGTAGTTCGATGTATTTGCAAAGTAACAAAAAGCCGTGGTGGCCGAGTGGTTCAAGCAGTTGCCTGACACACAAAGATCGCAAATTCGAATCCCGACTATACCAATGAGTTTTGCTGAACTTAAGTACAGTGATTAAGAACGGTGAAGGAAAACATCGAGAGGACACCTGCATACGTTTGAGAAGCAATTTAATGGCGAATGTACAGTTGTGCTTGAGTAGCGGCGATAGACTCTCCAACTGTCACGTTGGCACCTAAAATATATTTCTGGCGGAAAGTGGTACCCCTTCGGGGACCCTTATGGGAAGACGTGAGTATATATTATTTTATAACAAAAAGTAAACAAGTAAGCAGTCCTAATAGTAAGCAGTGGTAATCAGTTGCAGTACCAATGGTAGCCTACCCTGCAGGAATCTTCACATCCTTAATTCCATGTAATTGTCTGGGTATAACCTTAACGGGAAGTTCGTTTCTCAGCCTGGATGAACGGCGTTAGCCACATATAAATATCGTTAAGGTGTCATACTGTTCAAACCAGACGCTTCCTGCCACCGCGACCGTTTCTAGGAAGTGTGATCAATAGTGCGTGCAATTTCACCGCCATTGCCCGCGCGCTAGCGACATAGTGCAGTACAGTGGCGTAATGTTGTGTCATTGGTGGGCTATCGGAAATAACGTTTTGTAATGCGGTAATTGCGATGTATGGCGTTTAATTGATGGCTTATTTAATGAAAATAATATTACTGCTAGCGTATCAATCACCATCATATTATGATTAAGTGCCATCACAAATTTGGGCCCTTGTCGACGTCTCTGGTACAATTCCTTCCGCTTGCTTTAGTTCAGTGCAAACTATTGGGATCCCTAGTATACACGAGAGACTTTTTTTATACCTAAATAACAAATATTATTTTTAATAAATTTTATATCCATCTAGAATAAAAAAAATCTAATCGCGAGTTTTACAGGGAAGGAAACCAGTGAGTCGTGTTTTATTATGCCTACGTCTGAGAAGCATTTTGAAGATTTACTCGTTACCATTTATATGGTTATTTTATCTCAGCCCACCCCTTTGGGAACTATTGGATAGACGAGAAGAAATGTTTAATACTGATCGTCTACCAAGTGGTAAAATAAATGGATACCCTACATGCTCACAGGATTTTCAAAATCAGAAACCTGCAATATTTGGTGCTAAATACGGCAGGTAATAAATAGTTTCTGCCGTAGTAACTGAAATGAATCTAATTAGAGTATGGAGTTCATTAACACGATTCACACTGACTCATAAATCTGATGATGAGATAGTGCACTTACTTAAGTAAATACAGTTAGGGTTGTTGCATCATGTTTTCTTTCTATATTATTGATTAAAGATTTTGTGGTTGCTTTAGAACGAAATAACTTTAAACAGAAAATATAGCAAGTCGTAACCCGATCTATTATACCTACCAAAAAGTATTTTCTGAACCGATGTATTACGGTGAGTGAAACCTGCTTACGTTTGAGAAGAAATTCAAAGATATTTGCCTCCGGCCACGTTAACACCAAAGTATATACCGGCTATAACTGGTTTTACACTTCTGCCTACACTTTCGGGGATCTTTGTTTAAAGGCGTGAAGATATCGCGCGCTATCTAATATCTATGCGGGAAAAGACGCGAACAGCAGTTGATAGTTAGACTATACGAAACACCTGTTCCGAAAATCCTATTCAGGCAAAATTATTCCGCGTTTTTAAGCCTTTGGTAACCCTAGTTATGTATTAATTAGCATTTTCACTTGATAGTCAACCGTATGCGACTATGCCTATCCATGTTCCATAAATTTGCATGCATTTCTCGTTGTCATTATTATAATTTAATGTATTCATAATAGTGCTGTACAATGGTTTAGAATTATTCTCAATTAAATCTTTATTCTGAATTCTGTCGAAGTTATATTATGTGATTAATCACTGTACTTATTAATAATTAGTCACACCACGAGCTTTACGATAAAGGAAATTGAGAGGCAACTTGCATACGATTGAGACGTATGAACTTAGTTGTTCACTAGGAACCCCAGCTCCCTATAATATATTGAAAGATGCATTGAAGCATTAAAAATGCAGAAATTGATTGTGAGGATACTATCTATACACCTTTGCTTACCCTTTCGGGTACCTTTGTGGGAAGGCGTGAAGATTGGCCGTAAGTAATGGCCGGGTGGTAAAGATGTCAACACCAAAGTCAAGACTACAGATGGAAAGGCTCTTCGTAAAGATGAGCTCCTACTGGTTAATACATCACTTGATTAACGGTGAAGAAATCAACATCTGAGGAAATGACGTATAAACATGACGGCGATAAATCCGCCATCTGTCACGTTGACACCTAAATATATCTTTGGCAAAAAGAGGGTGTTATTGCCGCTGCCGTTGCAATCTCTCGGCACCCTTTGGGAGGCGAGCGACGAAATAATAATATTATAATATAAATATATATATATATATATAATATATCCTCACGCCTTCCCACAAGGGTCCCCGAAGGGGTAGGCAGAGGTGTATTAGGTAATACACACACACACACCCACTTTCCGCCAGAGGTATATTAGGTGCAATAATAATAAGAACGATTGAAACGATTGAAAGAGATACTTACAACCTGATCAAAAAACAATTAAATGTGTTTATAAAAATACAGTGTTTCGGAATCTTTTTAATGTCTTTAATCTGAACAGGTCCACAAAACCAATTGCTCAGGGATAAGAGTATAGTACTTAAAAAACTCAATAGAGACTCAAACTCGGAACTTGTACAACAGTTCAAACGAGGTGATTAACGAAGTTGTCTGCGTCCGAGGAAAGTGTTTGATATGCACTCGGCGCGCGCGCGTGCGACCTACATATTTACGTGATCGCATTCGAAATAAAATCTCAAGTGTTTAATTGGAATTGTTCTGTGCGGAAACACATATGCTATACGTAAACTGAGCCTGTATGGTTAATGCACCTCCTTGTTCCTAGTTATGTAAACTGCAGGCGAATGTGTCCAGAATATGTTGTTACTCATTAAAGATCAGCCGACTATAAGAGCTTGTATGACATTAGGAGTTAATATCCTGTATATTTGTATATATACATATGTGCCTAACGCAAATACTAAGTCTAAAGTAATACAGTATTGTGAAGAGGTTCCTGTATCTGGCACCCTATTCATCCGTAGCTCGGACCCTGATACCGATGCCGGTGGGCCTTAGGCTATATTTTTTTCAATATAAGTAATTATATTGTAATATGAAGAATAATGTGTGTATGAAGATACCGATGTATATGGACGAAGCGAAAGAGGTACGTAAGACTCTGACGTGAACTGGCGCTCTATACTCTCTGCCTACCCCGTTAGGGACTCCACGTGATGATATGTATGTTTTTTTTCTAATAAAGTGATTACAACGATATATGTACATACCTATTTATAAAGACCTATAACTAAATACATAGGACATCCAAGAGTACCAGACTACCACCATAACAGACAGCCATTAACTATATATATACTTATATCAAATAGTAATAAATTTGCGAGATATATGTGGTTTGTGCAGGTATTTATAACATGTACAGTCACAATGAATGCAATTTTCTTTTCAAAACTCCTAAGAAATGTGCATTGTTTATTTATCAATACAATAAATGTTAGTTGTAACAAACAGCGTATCATTTATTTGAATTTGCATGACATACTACTACACTACATGCGACGTGACATACTGGCACGGAGTTAGTGACTAACCTTTGAATTGTATTTAATATCTTGGAACAACGACTTTACCTTTTAAAGTGGACGGAGAGTATCCAAAAGCGTGAAATATAAACCTCACAAAGTTCTTGTCAAAAAAAGCATGAGCGACAGACATTAACACCACGAATGCATTACAAAAACAGTGAGAGCTGAACACATCTCGTGTCACTCAGAGTGTTTCTTATCTCGGTGCTAACCACTGAATGGGTTGTGTCAACAAGTCTTCAACGTGACTTTGTATGCTCACCATTTGTCACTGAGAACGACCAGTCTATCACCATATTCCTCTTTGAAGTGTAGATATCAACCGAAAAATACCACAGCACACAGTGACAACAGTATCTCATACAATCTTTCGACTGTTTCAGAAAACGAAACGAAGCCGTGAAGAGTACTCGAAACCGAGCATGAATCAAGATACCGATGAATTAAATTAAAGAGGTCCTAGAGGTCTAGAGAGAACTGGTCTGGCGCCGGTATGTAGATAACTATGTAAACACCTCGTTACGGAATTAATAATATTGAAACATCATAATTATAGGAATTCACATGAATGTCAAATTAAAAACTTTAATTGGATAAAGCTACGTTCTCCTTCAATAAAGAAGGTCGAATGTTTTATTGCCGCTGTTATAAAGCAACAACTTGCCATTCAAGTGTTGTAGTACTGCTTTATTTTCCATACTGTGGTCTACTGTACTGTACTGTACGACGGTACTGAGGTCTGCTTGAACTGGTCGCAAATCCAGACGAGTTCGGTTAATTATCGGCAGAGAATGTCGCATAACCTGAGTACTCGTGATGTTATTCAAATTGCGCAAACAATTTTATTGTTATTTCTTTATTTAGGCTTCGTGATAAGAACTAAGTAACCTCAATGCAAAAGCGGTCAGTTCGGTCGAGATCATAAATAATGTATTTTCGCAACGGACATTGTAATTCACCGCTTTGAAAGTTTGCAAGGCTACTATTTGGCGGTAATTATGCATATATACGTATAAATGTTGTGATAATTACACACATCATTTCCTAATGCATTTGCGAGGTTTTGATACAAAAGAAAAGGCGATAAAAAAAGTATTAATAAATTGTGTTATGATTTTTCCCGTCCTCCAGTAGGTTATTGTTATTGTATAATATATAGTCACGCCTGCCCTCAAGAGTCCCCGAAGGGTAAGCAGAGATGTATAATAGAACCCACAAACACGATTTTCCAACCTGACGGTTAACGAGTCCATGGCAGTCTCTTATATATAATAATATATCCTCACGCAGGTAGGCAGAGGTGTAGAGGTAATACCACACACAACGTGACAGATGGCGAGTCCATCGCTGTTACTCGAGCACGACTATACATACGCCTTTGAATTTCTTCTCAGACGTATGTATATGTGTGACTAATCACTGTACTTAGGTTCAGAAAAAGTTTTGCGAAAATGCTTCAATAGGACGATTCAAAGGTTCGGAGGGGTATGCAGATTTATACCTTTGCCTACCCCTTGGGAACTGTTGAAGGAAAGAGATACACGTATATATATTTCAGCGTAGCGTATTAATTTGGAATGAACTTGCATGTTATGAGTTTACTATCGATTTGGTATTGAACAGAACGCATGAGGCTTCTTGCCTCGTGACTTACAATGGCTTGCAGTAGAACAATGGCAATACAAATCCAACTGAATTGCATGAAAGATAAGGCGTTTAATATTTCAATTACACAACGCATCAATAGATTTGCAGGAAATAAGATATCTATAGTTTTTGCTACAGAGGATTTCGGCATGTAGCTAACAGGATTGTTGTTTTTTTATCACAGTAAATACATTTATAAATACATATCATCACGCTACACGGTAGGCAGAGTGAATAGAGCGCCAGTCTGCATATTTATTAAATCAAATCATACACACATACATTCATATAATCACGCCTCTTTCCCGTAGGGGTAGGCAGAGACCACTTCTTTCCACTTGCTACGATCCTTACATACTTCTTTCGCTTCGTCCACTTTCATTATTCTCTTCATACATGCTCTTCGGTTTAGGGTACTCTTGACCTGACCTTTTTTCAAGACATACAAAATCAAATCAAATCAAATATATTTATTGCATGTAAAAATAACCTAAACACAGACATCATTTATTTCACAATATAGGTACTCTATGCTTAAGGATAAAATTACACCCTACTATTTTACGGTATTCGATCGGTATTTCACTGCATCATTCCATGTATTTTCTTCTAGTTTTCACTTCATATTCCACTCGAGTAATTGAAGTCTTCTTCATTCAAGTCTTCTTCGTTATCTTAAACTGGTTTGTCGGCCGTATTGTCTAGTGGTTAGAGCTCCTGAATGCAAAACTTGAGGTCGCGGGTCTAATTCATGCTGAGAGCTGATATTTGTGTCATGAACACCAGTATTTGTACCTTAGTATTGGATGTCCTATTTATTTATGTATATATGTATCTATACATACATCGTTATATAGTAACCATAACACAAGCTATGCTTAATTTGAGACTATGTTGATTTGTGTGGAATTATCTCAAGGTATTATTATTATGTACATATAACATACTAAAATAATGAAGTAAGGGCCGTGGTGGCCAAGTGGTTCGAGCAGTTGCCTGCGACGCAAAGGTCGCAAGTTCTAATCCCGACTGTACCAATGAGTTTTTCTGAACTTAAGTGCAATGAGTAGTCACACCACGAGCTTTACGGTGAAGGAAAACATCGAGAGGAAACCTGCATACGTCTGAGAAGAAATTCAAAGGCGTATGTATAGTCGTGCTTGAGTAACGGCGATGGACTCGCCATCTGTCACGTTGGCACCTAATATACCTCTGGCCGAAAGTGAGAATTACCTATACACCTCTGCCTACCCCTTCGGGGACCCTTGTGGTAAGGCGTGAGGATATTTAAAATACTAAATTACATGATCAGTAAGATCATTTGGTATTTCGTTGTGTAATTACGTCACTTGGTATTTCATTGTGTATTTTCGTTTTGGATATTCAGTTTAATATTCCACTCAAGTAATCGAAGACTTCTCCACAAATATTGACCTCGCGTGCATTTCGAGTGAAAGTAGCCGTGTATTAAATTCACCGCGCGTACTCTTATAGCATATGTGAGGCTAGTCCGGCATTCCTAAAGTGTTTCCTGTGATATTTCATCGCTAACATGTCCAATTTACAATCGAATATTTCTTATGTACCAGTTACGAGTGACTTTCAAATGTTTTCTAGCTTTACAGCTTCCCACAAGAATACTCGAAGGAGTAAAATACACGTGTTATACGTTAGAATACTGACATTTCGACGAGATATACGTCTGTTGCCATCTGACAGGCATTTTTACATCTATATATATATATAAAAATGAATGTTTGTCTGTATGTCCTTTAGAGAATCGTAAACGGCTGGACTGAATTTAATGAAATTTTCTGTTTCTTCAAGTGGTTTCCAGAATGGTTTAGATTCACAATTGCACCCGATAGATGGAGCCACTGGGTCTTTGCATGGCTTTTATTTTTTCCCCAAGCGAAGCTAGGCGGGACAACTAGTAGTTTAATATGTACTTTCAATTCCTTGTTAGTCATATGCTGGTTTCCTTGCGATGTTTCTCTTAACATATCTTTTAATAAATAGCCGTACTTAAGATAAAGAACGAAAAATATTTGTATATGCTTCGCACTTAGTGCAATAATTCTGTAATTAATTAATGCGTCAGGTAATTACCAATTAAAGCTCAAGCAATTTCATAGTCTATGCATACATATTATATGCATAGATAGCAATGAAGCTGTATTATATCAGATCAGAGAAAGTAGAGAGCAGGTCTCTTTAGAATTATAAACCTCTTTCGTTCATCGGCCTTTCCAGGTTTTAAATACTCTTGACGTTTCCTAACTGTAGTGCACGATAACTTTGACCTAGGTAGCTAAAACGAGGTCTTTCTCAGCCCCGTTCTAAGCAAAATTTTCCTGTTTAACTAATGTTAAACCTTTTCACACTGTTTAATAGTCGAGATTTTTTTTAAAGTGTGAAGTAACCAAGTACGAATTATAGTTCACTTGAGTTCACTTGCGGTCATAAAGATTAATGACGTCACATGTTCTTGGCGGTCACGGACTCCATTTGAAATAGAGCCTCTATGTAACTTCACCATTGCAATTCGAACTTTATTGCATAAGCGTGTGAGTTCAATATAGATATGTCAACTTTATGACTTTGGACAAATAGATATGTGCTTATTGTATAAATATTTTTGTGCGCGGAAGGTTTACTCACATTTTAGATAATTATTTTTATTATACCCTCAAGCCCTTCTAAGAGGGTCCTCTAAACGTCAGGCCGAGGTGTAACAAACCCTCCTTTTAGACGGAGATATATTTTAGAGATTATATTTTATATAGATATTTAGATATAGATTATATTTTTTAAATTTAATCATATAATAAACCATCATGTTTGCGGACAAAAAATGAATGTGACATTGACTTTAAAAAGAGAAAGTGAATTCCAAGTAAATGTATTGACCAGGTGTTGTGAGGTCAATGCGCGTAATATTTACACATTAGCTACGCCATACGGTTTCATCTGCAATTAATTCTTTTTTCAAAACAGAATTCTTATAGACCGAAATCTTATACATACATAATTACTACTCTGTGACTAATCATTTTACTTACTATCATTTTACGTTTAGAAAAAGTCATTGGTACAGTCGGGATTCGAGCTTGTATCTTTACGTTGTATCAAAGGTGATACAACGTAAAGATACAAGATCTGCAATGATAAGTTTAAAAAAGTTGTATATTCCACTCAGTCGCCCATGAAGCTAATAAAAACCCAAAAAAAAGCATAAAGTTAAATTTATGGAATAACTTCATTAGTAAAATAGCAATCGATGTATAATTATTTCCTTGAAAAAAATCGGCGATCGTTGAAGTCTTTTGTATGGGAATACACGTTTCGCTTACACCAGCTACAGGCGACGAAACGCGCAATTAATTTGATCAAATATTCCTCTGATAAAGATAGAATAAAGTAACTTTTCGATGCTCATATGGTATTTAAACGAAGAATCGAGTAATCAAATTACATAATTTGCGATATAAAGGAATAAATGTAATCGAGTCGCGTTTAAATCGTGATTTTATCTTACAAGTACCAGATGATTGCACAAATATATTTACACATAATACTCAATTATTTACTTAGATATGCACTTTTGCGTATTTATTTTGAATATCGTGATTTCAAATTTATACGCGATATCTGTAAACATTGCATTGAATATCTCATTTGGAACAATAATAGTCATTCCATGGGTTTTTGTAAATTTGGTATAACTTTCTAACCTTAATCAATATAGACTTTGTCAGTGAAAAACCGGCGAGCATGTGAGAGAATGTGGTCGGAGCGAAAGAGATATGTAAGTCTAGAGAGAACTAGGGCTCAGCGCTCTCTTCTTATCCTGTGTGGCACTCAGCGTGAAGATATTATGTATGTCAGTGAAAATTTACTACATGCGGGGCTTGGGCCGTGGTGGCCGAGTGATTCGAGCAGTTGCCTGCGACGCAAAGGTCGCAAGTTCGAATCCCGACTGTACCAATGAGTTTTTTCTGAACTTAAGTACAGCGATTAGTCACACCACGAGCTTTACGGTGAAGGAAAACATCGTGAGGAAATCTGCATACGTCTGAGAAGAAATTCAAAGGCGTATGTATAGTCGTGCTTGAGTAACGATGGACTCGCCATCTGTCACGTTGGCACCTAATATACCTCTGGCGGAAAGTGGGTGTGTGGGTATTACCTATACACCTCTGCCTACCCCTTCGGGGACCCTTGTTGGAAGGCGTGAGGATAATTATTATTTATAAACAGCATTTCGGCAACATAAAAAAGTTTTTGTGTTTGATATTTATTATCCT
Source organism: Drepana arcuata (assembly GCA_016069955.1). NCBI lineage: Eukaryota > Metazoa > Arthropoda > Insecta > Lepidoptera > Drepanidae > Drepana > Drepana arcuata. Next base: position 20,002 of record JACCPG010005280.1, read on the forward strand.
CGCGACAACGACTTAGGTGAAGCTTGCCATTTCCACGGCGCAGTAAATAGGCAACGGGGTTCGAACGTTACAACTTTCCATGAGAACTTTATATCATTGTCTCGTACAATGTTAACGAAGGAGGGACTTGGCGGTGATCTCTCGTGGCGCTACTTGATTATTTATCGAAAGGCACTTTAGATTGTGATTTTACTGGATAAGTTAATATTATTTAGTATAGCTTTTTCATTTACCACAACACAAACAGCACTGGACTTCTACGACTTATGAGAAAATAGGAAAACATGTCCTTTAAGCTGAAGATATATTTGTGTCAACATGACAGATGGCGAGAAGACGCATTTCTTTTTAAGCGTATGCAGATTTATGCATGCATTTTTTTACCTAAATACACTTAAATCACTGTAGGTACCCAAGGTTAGAAAAACTTTGGTACAGACCCACGGTTTCGAACCTACGAGCTTAATTTCTCGCCACTGACTCCTCAAACTACACAGCCACCATGCTACACGAGATAGTTTGGTAACATTGTTTTCTCCTTCAAAAATGTGAGCAGACAAAACTGGAAGCCTTTTGACATACTGATTAGAGGAGAAAAATATGTTGAGTGGTCATTTGACACGGTACTTTGGTTATGTCCCCGCTTCCTGTGTTTACGGACGTGGGCACACAAATATTTACGGTGTGTGGATGGAGAGTACGTTTAAGGCCTAGTTTAGGTCAGTAGGCTTTAACAAACCTCAAAGCCAAGGTTTAAACGTAGGTACTTTACACCTATTGGAGGTAGGTTGTTTGACAACAATATAGGTTTTATGTGAATAATTTTGACAACAATAAAGTAGTTATGAGTTAAATTGTGAGAAGAAATTGAAAAATCAGGACTTAATACGATACGTTATTCACGGCTCAGATGAGCTGTACCTAATTAAACTATAAAAAGATTACATTTTCGTAATATTTTTTTTAATTATTAATATTAATTGTATTTTAATTTCGTATTATAATTCTAACCTAACCTAACCTAAATTTTCAGTCTGGTATTTTTGATAGTGCCATTCCGAATAAGTACATTGACAGAAGTAAATATTAGGTATAAAGTTGACTCTCTGGTCAAGTTTACTCGAGCTCTAATTGGAACCATTTGTTCTATATTGCTAAGCTGTGTTCTCACCTTGCAATGCATCGGTAAGCGTAGAAAATATAAAACGTAAATGCTTTAAAAGTAAATAAAATTGAGTTAATAACACAAATACATTTTAAAAATAAATATCCGAACTATGCATTTGTGTCAGTCATATAACTAATACAAACACATATGTTATGTTTATACTGTTATTCTAGCGAGGGTGTATGAAAAGATTAATAAATGTAGTTGAAGCGAAAGAGGTCAGCAAGTCTAGAGAGAACTTGCACTCTACTCTCTCTGTCTACCCAGCGAGGGAAACGGCGTGATGTTATTCATACAAGAATCTAGGAAACTATTCCGTGAGTCTAAAGATCAGTTAAGAAATAATGACGTAATCAACACTTTTAATGTGTAACTGATCTTAAGAATAACGTTAGTTTGTAACGCACGCCTATCTGCAGCTAATTACGTACATATATAGTACGAACCATTACTGTAATAAATTATCTTATTTAAAGTTTTCTCTTTCAACTTTTTACTTCTTAAAACTGCAATGTTAAAACGAACCGTCATAATCAACTTCATTTACCATTTGCAATCGAATAAGATTTTCAACAACCCTCTATGAAAACCTATTGCATAGCACCAACTAACAAATTTCTACTTTCAAAACGGTAAACTCAACTAATTCAATAATATTTTAGCTAATACGACAAAACTAACACTACTTTCTTGCGTACCGAGAGAGGAAACTCGGACGCAGACGTATAGGTGTCATAATTCACGAGTAAACACCGCTACGGGCTACGTGGAAGCAGCGAACGAGATCACACGCTTTATAACAAGTTGTGTCTTGAGATCCGTGTCGGTTAAAATAATTGCATTGAACTTTGGAAATAATTGTATTGTGATCGCATCATCTGACCGCTGGGTAAACATTCGCTGAACAGGTTGGCATGTTGAGTGAGAATTACCGTTATGATCTGCTGTTGCTGTTGGAGTTCAGTGTGTAGTAGTCCTCGTCATATCACAGGCACTGGCACTAAGATTACGATCAATCATCAACGTGGTCACTTCACTGGGTCACCGGTGGAACATTTCGGTTGAGTTGTACGAGGGCGCGTTGTGAACGCACAGAACCAACAAATGCGACGGACCGTGAATCTTAACCTACCTGTCGCGCTTGCGTGTCGCGAGACTAACTAGCCGACAGCCCGCCGGCCGACTTACTGCTTTACCGACATGCCCACCCGCCATGTTTTGTACAACCTACATTTTTCTTCTCTTACATCGTTTAATTAATCCAGAAGTCATATTGAAACTTTAATTAATAACTCTTTTATTATATGAAAGGCAAAACCATCATATTTTCTTCATAAATAGCTTAATTCATAAGTGACATTGGCCTAAAAGCCTTAAACTGCTTTACCTGTGTAGTCTAGCGCCATCTGTCAAGAAATTAAGAAATCATTGCGATTATTTTTTTAATTACACCTGTTGTTAAGCAAAAATACGCGACTTGAATGTGAAATTTTGATAGATTTATGGTTGATTTGTTTTTATGTATATATCAGTTAGTTAACGATGGCTAATATTTTATTTAAAACACAGTTTGTTGTAATATAGGATCGATTGATGGTGAATCACATGACATTGATAAAATCATTGATACATGTTCAATGTTAGTACAATGAGTATCCGATAGATGGAGTAACACGTTATGAATCGAAGAAAATAAAACCCTTTCATAACTTAGTCACATACATAATAGTACTAGTGCTACGTAACTTAGTGCTGTTTTCACTTAACCCTAAGACATGCGATTCAAGTCGAAGTAGGTCGAGGTAATAGATTCAAACCCCATTGGTCTGTACCAATAAGTTTGCCTGAACTTAATATACAGGATTATCCCACTAGATAACACCGCGCGGAACTCTACACTACGTAACTCTACGTTCCAAAAAATATGCAATGCAATGTCGACTCTAAGGCAACTCCACACTATTTTAGGTATACCCCGTTGAAAGAGAGAAGTCTGTGAAAAGTCCTGCAGGGTAGACAAAGCGCGAGTGTTACCCCTGGTGTTGCAAGCGTTAATAGGCGGCGGGAACCGCTTACCATCATGCGGGCCGCGTGCTTGTTTGACACTTTAGTGGTGCGATACAAAATTGAGAAGGAGAGAAGTTGTAGGCGATAAGATAGCTAACTCAGAAATAACTAGGTACCCAAATGGGTACCCATCGGTGTTCTAACGACTGGAAAATATTCCTGTTACTTGCCATATATGTTGTTTATTTAAATCGTATTTATTATATCAGTATGTTAATGACTAAACGTGCATTGATAGTAAATCGATGTTTACGGAACTGGTATACTTTACATATAATAACATAGTAAGAACAAGGATAATAATTGCAATAACAAAAACAATGTTCTAGAGCGCTCATATCCATTCATTCATTCATTTATGATTCAGTATTGATACTCGTGCGTGCAAAATGAATTGTAAAACGCATTTTGCGTACGCGATAAAAAAAATAATTGCTTAATTAATATTTTCTGTTTTTAGCTATACATAATTAATTCATAAGTCATTTTATCATTTCCAACGTGTGTAGGTATTATTATGCTTGAATATTTTTTTTATTTTCACGCTCATGACGTAAGATACTCGGCAATTTATACTTAAGCATTTTTGGCTTCATCCACATAAGTCATAAATATCTACCTTCAGCCTCGATGTGTAATGAAAAGAATATGTTATGCGTTCTGCGTAATCACTCTAATATTGCAGGTACAAGCCTCGTAAATAAAAGTTTTACTAGACAGTACCTAGATTGAATAGTTACACCACCAGCTATACGTTAGAGTAACATCTATGCAAATAGATAGTGATTCAAGAGGCAGGTTTATATGTATATAATACAAACATAATAAAGGACTAGAAAAGCCGAATAATTCAAAGATCTGTAATGTAGTGACGTAATAAACATATTTTTGCGCGCTTAAATGGCCGATCGAAGCGAAAGCGAAAGAAATCGAGCCGTGGTGGCCGAGTGGTTTGAGCAGTTGCCTGCGACGCAAAGGTCGCAAGTTCGAATCCCGACTGTATCAATGAGTTTTTCTGAACTTAAGTACAGTGATCAGTCACACCACGAGCTTAACGGTGAAGGAAAACATCGAGAGGAAACCTGCATACGTCTGAGAAGAAATTCAAAGACGTATGTATAGTCGTGCCGGAGTAACGGCGATGGACTCGCCATCTGTCACGTTGGCACCTAATATACCTCTGGCGGAAAGTGGGTGTGTGCGTACTACCTATACACCTCTGCCTACCCCTTCGGGGACCCTTGTGGGAAGGCGTGAGGATATATTATTATATTATTTATAAATGGCTAAGCCTAACGACATAGATAAAATTAATGTTCTACAGAATTGAATAATTTTAAAAGATCGATAAAAAGTCCGCGCTTATAAAATAACTAGAAGTAAGAATTTTTATCTTTAACATATTATGAGTATCTACACTGCACCCGTGCGAAGCCGGGGTGGTTCACTAGTTGTATATAAAACTGAACGTTTGTGAAGAATTCTAATATACGAGTAAAGTCGTGACAGAAAACATCAATAGGCTGTAATTTTATTAACATGTAACTCTAGCGAAGTTGGGTTAATTTACCTCTTCTTATTATCGACAGTTGTGGGAAGGGGTTAATTTATAGGCAAATTGATATGTATAGATAGTGTCATCCACGAAGACGCTCCCCACCACTTTCTAGTCGAGGGGGTCGCGGCATGTCGGCATTTATGTGGGTCTATTAATTGTAGTGTGCGTGTGCACTGATATCAGTGTGTACCGATAATACTCAAACATTAGTGGAAGGTTGTACACAATAAACTGTAAGATGGGCGCTCGTGGACGGCCCTAGCTATAGTATGGTACGGAACTGTCCATACGCGGGTCACCTACCTGCTTGGCATTTTTATAATAAGACTACGTGAAACGCTTTGAAATCTTAAAAATCTGGTGAATTCGTGAGGTTGCTGTATCTGACGACAATGCCTGCCTTTACGTTTGTAGAAACGAGATTTAAACAGACTAGACCGCATTCTGGTCTAGCGGTCAGAGCTCCTGACTGCGAAGCTTGTGGTCGCTCGATTCCCGGTGAGGGCAGATATTTGTGCGATGAGCACGAGTATTTGTACCTTAATCTTGGATGCTTTATGTAAAAATATATATAAGGATGTATTTCGTTGTCTAGTTTCCATAGTACAAGCCTTGCTTAGTTTGGGACTATGTCAATTTGTGTGGGGTTATCCTAAAGTATATACTTTACTAAAATTACTATTAGTCTGATTACGTACTGAGTACCTATACTTATGTTCGTTCCTTCAACTGTTAGCACAGTAACTCCGCCAATCCTATGTATTTAAGTATATATATATCTATCTATATAAGTAAATATATCGTTGTCTATTTACCATAACACAAGCTTTGCTTAATTTGGGACTAGGTCAATTTGTGTGGACTTGTCCCAAGTATTTATTATTATTATTAACCATAAGGTCGGCATTGCATCGACACCCAAAATCCATAGCCGGGCAAGTAGATGGTAAGCGCCTATCTGCTTGGCTGTATGCTTGTAGCAACCTTCTTTGTATAATAAAAAATATGTAAATTTCAAATAATGCTAATATGTTTTTATAACTCTCTATAAAAAAATAATTCGTAGATCATCAAGATCGTGTTTGATTTGAAAAACTATATTAAAATAGAAACATACATATATTAGTATGTTTTAGCGTTTTCTTAACAAACCGGCAAAAACGGAATACCAAGGTTAATCAAATGACACCGCCAGGTGCATGCATTGATTCTAATGTAACACAAACGTACAGATAGGTAAAAGGGTTCGCCAGTTCTAGGTTTCCTTCGCTTCTTAATAAGCCCATTCGAGTATTCTCAACGCTACCCCAAAGATATGTATACTGCGCTACCCTTAGAATCAATTTGATCAAGTTAATTGGGACGTAGACTTTCTTTGCTTTTAATCCTATTAGCATTGCATATAGTTCGTGACAACTTTATGTCATTAATTCGTTCTTTATGTTTATGCTATAATAATAAATCATGACTTCTCTCTTCTACCTATCTTCTTCACAATAAAATTACCATCTGAGTCATACATTAGAGTATTATATAGGGCAAATCTGAATGATCTATCTTTCCCATAACTTTGTCTTAAAATATCCAAGAGTCATGACTTTTACTATCAATAGAGTGGAAGTAAGGGCGAATCAGATTTCGTCTCTCACACAACTCTGCCTACCCTTGTGAAAAGGCGTGAATATGTTTAATATTCACTTATCAATAAATATTAATAAGTCCTTGAAATCTTGATTTAGCAAGCGACTAATCAAACAACACTACCATAAGGGCTTCATCGTTGACGTTGAATATTTCACTCTTCTTCCTTAAAGATAAAATTAAAGATAGGTTGTCGAAGTGAGGTTTCCGTGTACTAAAATACTTTTACTAGTCATAAACACATCGGCATGTACTCAAAGTTTACGTATAATTTCATTTTTTAATTGAGAACATATCTTACCAGTTTTACATTATGTATTTTTTAAAGAAAACGTATTAATGCGATTCTTTAAGTTGCAGTTTGCAGTTGCCTGCGACGCAAAGGTCGCAAGTTCGAATCCCGTCTGTACCAATGAGTTTTTCTGAACTTAAGTACAGTGATTAGTCACACCACGAGCTTTACGGTGAAGGAAAACATCGAGAGGAAACCTGCATACGTCTGAGAAGAAATTCAAAGGCGTATGTATAGTCGTGCTTGAGTAACGGCGATGGACTCGCCATCTGTCACGTTGGCACCTAATACCTCTGGCGGAAAGTGGGTGTGTGGATATTACCTATACACCTCTGCCTACCCCTTCGGGGACCCTTGTGGGAAGGCGTGAGGATATATATTAAATACGAGAGACCACGGACATAAAATAGTCCCTTTTCATCATAAAATATAACATTTCTATCGTAGTATTACATATCACATTTCTTATCCATACCTGGCACCTAAAATATATCTCTGGCGGAGAGTGGGTGTGTGTTTACTAACTTAACACCTCTAACATTTTCCCCTTCGAAGGCCCTGGTGGCAAGGCGTGAGGATATAAAAACTCCTTATTACGCTTAATTTCTTTTTGTAAAAATATGGGTACCAGAGTTTCAGGTGTAAGTTATTCAGAAGGGCAACAAGCAGGTTAACCCGAGCAGTAATAGGAACGAATGATTCCATTCTGCCATCATAACCATTCTGTGCGGTATTGGAAACCTGATGATTAGTAAGGTTTTTAATACCACAAAGAACGTAGAATGGCAGCACTGTCCAGAAGCAGTGTTCTGGCTGCGATCTTCTGTAAGGTAGCTATGCCAGTAGCAAGTCTAATTTGAACGTACCTGGGACTGTACTATAACATTACATCTCGATGGTGAAAGAGGTAGATATATTGACGTCATATACATCGATCATCGAACACAGCCTTGTCTTGTATGTGCTCAATATGGTACGAAGTCATTAAATGTACAAGAAAAATAAAGTAAGAAAATTGATCCTCTGCGCCGCGATTGAGGTCACGTGGTGTGAATAAATTTAATGAACAAAAACTGAGCTTTTGGAAATGCAATTTGAATATTAATATCTGTTTTGGACCATTACCAAGCGAGGAGGTTCAAACTCGACGACCTATTGTTCCTAATACGAATTTAATTTAAATTGTAAAACATAACTAAGTAAACACACGTTGGAAATCATGGTAATAAACATAGAAGGGGATGAAAGGGGGGAATTTTTAGGGGGATCCAATTGAAGGTCAAGTTAAGGATACAAAAATATTGATATATAGAGGAACTTTTTACTACAAAAACCTTCTACAGAGACGAAGGGCATTTAAAATCATTGGTAAAGTCGGGATTTGAACGGGCACCACGGTCATTCTCCTCACCCCGACTCCCTGACAGAGAATATGAGCCAGCTCTCTCTAGACACAGACCTCTTTTCTTAATCTTCATTTGACTGGACTTGACTCGAATATTTATAGTATATACCCACATGCGTTGCAATGGTGACAAAGTTGGTGTTCTGCGTCATCTAGCGAGTTAATTTTTCTTTGAACCCTCACGGGTGTCCCCAGATCACCCTACCAAAGTTGTGTTTACAATCTGATCAATGTTTTTAGAATGCATGCAAAGGATAAACATACAAACATTGTTATTTTGATAAATACTAGCTGTCCCGCCCAGCTTCGCCCGGATGATCGACAATCGCAGCGCCACCTATCGTATCGGGTCCAATTGTGAATCTAAGCCATTCTCGTATCCACCTGAAGAAACAGAAAATTTCATTAAAATCGGTCCCGCCGTTTACGATGCTATAAAGGACATACAGACAAACATTCAGTTTTATATATATATAAATAGTAAAAATGTTACGATAAAAGTTTCCATCTGCTTGCTCAAGTAACTTTGTGACGTATTTTGTGTGGTGTGATTCTTATAGCGATACACATTCAAAATGTCCAAAGCAATGAAAACATCCGCAATGTAACTTAACACAAACAGTGTATTTATTAATTAACGATAGACGCAGATCTAACGACAAAAAAAAACTTTATATTAAAATAACTAATAATTTGCATAAAATGTATAAATTCAGTATCCTGGTATAGATGCCGATGGCCAAACTTGGTTGACCTTTGTTCGACCTACAACGCTGTAAGGAGCAAACTCTTATAATTGACTTTCAGAATGAGGTACTATCAAATGGATGAGGAACGTTGCAGGGTCGGCAAAGCGTTCATAGGCTTAACATAAACGCTTACTATTGGCCGCCCGTACTCGTTTATATCTTACATAAATACATACATATCATCACGCCAGGTCCCTAATGGGGTAGGCAGAGAGTATAGAGCGCCAGTTCTCTCTAGACTTACATAGCTCTTTCGCTTCGTCCACATTCATCAGTCTCTTCATACATGCTCGTCGGTTTCGAGTAATCTTAACGTTCCCGTCCTTGCGCGTCCGATCGATTTGATCCAGGTAGTTGGAACGTGGCCTTCCTCTGCCTCTTATTGCATACACTTTTGCTTTGTATATCTGTTTCGTCAATCTTTCTTCACTCATCCTTTCTATGTGTCCAAACCAACTTATATCTTAGTGGTATGTAAAATAAGTTTGCCGACATTCTACAAGCGTCTACGAAGCGATAGGCAAAGACTACTATTTGCGATAGGTTAAAGTGCTGACGTGTCATTTATCGGAAATAACTGTCAAACAAATGTCTATCTTGCTCTTAACATGTGCAAGAATACTCGCAATGTTTTCTTTCACCATATAGTTCGTGTTGTGATAATATATCATCTGTATTGTATCATTGTAACAGAGTTCAGGAAAAGTTAATTACATCAAGCTGCTTAGCTTTAAACCTGCAACCTTGATTTGACACGAGTCTACTAAAACTTCTCGGCAAGGCTCTAAGTTTTACAAAGTTCAGTTTAAACCAGATTGGAGTTCTTATTTCATCAATTGGTTTTCAAATAGAAAAGCCCGAAGAGTATAATATAATTAGAAGGGTTGGGAATAGAAATAAGTTTTTAATGGCTGGTCTTTGTTTTGGTAGATGTACATGCTGTTTTTACTTTTTTTTCCAACTGCATTAGTCACCAGTGCTAATAACTTCTATCTGAATATGACTGCAAAAAAAAAAGAAAATCACAAAAAAACGTGTTGGTCTCACAGGTGCGCAAAGCGGACGTTAGTCACGAATACTAAAAAAAAGCATTATGCAGATTTATGCAATAATAACCGAACGACAAAGTTTTATTGTGCTTGGATATATTAGGGTGGGGTCACACTAATATATCCAAGCAGCTTGGTGTGCAAGCTTGATAAGTTTGGAGCGCACAACAGGATTGTGAAAACACTGGTTGATTATGAACGCGTCTAGAAACGCTCGAAACCAAAGTTGGCTTTAGTTTTTCGGGCTTTTCTGGCCAGCTGTCTTTTTAGGCGATGGCCCCAAACCGAAAACTCACTGACAGATGTCATAGCATAGACAAGTGACTTATACATCAAAGATGCATTTGAAGGCTGAGTAGCTTAGAGTTGAATTTGAGTTCATTTTATAATTATTTTAAAATTTTAAATTATTAAAATGGACATTTACGCAAGCAGTTCCTCAAGATACTTGAAGTTATTTAAATCATTATATATTTTTACGTAATTACTTTGACTACCGTTCTGTGTAATTATTTTAATAGTACGTGTGTATGGACGTACTGTTATTAGTATTTAAAACGATTTATTACATAATATATAAAAGTTTTAAGGTCTTGACAACTGAAAAAGGGAGGATTTTGCTCAACAGTGAAACAAACAAGCTATAAAATAAAATAAAGACGATAACTCTGAAACTTACCCGGTCATTGCTTAATTCGTTTTAAAAGATTTACGTGGTAAATATTCCATATGTTCAAGCTCAGTGTAAAATATTGCCAGCTATAAATAATTGTGAGTTTTATCATTATTTTTGGGTATTCGTGAACATTCTTGTAATCCCAATTGGGTCCAAAACGATAATAAATATAAATTGAACGATACGTGTAGGGCAGGTACAGATTTTATTCAGCGATGTCATTAAATGTTGTTATTGATTGATTTATTATTATTAATTAATAAACATGGCTACCTCTGACAATGTTCGTGGGGGTCATTATTTCTTAATTTTGTAGAGATAAACATTACGCTTCCAGTCACGATGTTCAACGAAATCACACACCGCTTTTATGTTCAATGTAAATTTCAATGAACTTTAAGTAATATCAATTATAGCAAAGATTGAAGGAATACATCGAGCGAATTATATACTGGTTGTAAACAGAGCAAATTCAAAGCAGTATGTATAATCACGCTTATGAGAAACGGCGACGGATTCGCTATCTATCACGTTGGCACCTAATATACATATTCTGCGAAAGGAAGAGCACTATGCCATGTAGCCGCCATCATATTGCTGTGCCCTCAAACAATTTGTAATTTTATACTTACGTAACGCTGTACTTACGTCATTTTACATGCAATAAATTGGATTGATTTGGAGAGTTTTACAACTGCCTTGCTCATCAGGGACGCCTGTCCCCGCTTGAGGATTAAATATATTTCATCATATATATCTTCACGCGTTCCCACAAGGCTCCCTGAAGTGGGAGGCAGAGATGTGTAGGTAGTTGCCACATACCAGTTTCCTCTTGATGTTTTCCTTCCCCGTAAGGCTCGTAGTGTAACCATCACTATCGTGTACTAAAGTCAGAAAAACTTGCTATCGAAATTCGAATTTGCAATCTTTGTATTGTAGGCAACTACTTTAACCACTCAGCCACCACGGCATCAAAGTAAATTACACATTAAATATGTTTTGTATCAAGACATCCGGAACACTACAAAAGCTAAGTGATAATTAGTTCCACTTCACAAGAACTTTGGTAATAAATATGATTCACTATGCTATATATATTTTCCTCAACATGTTATGTTATGCAAATAGGGGGTTTTCCCAAGCCTTATCCGTTAAAATCGTGTGTTACCGAGGCTGTTTACCAATCAAAGTAGTACTTCCAAACAATACGGTAAAATATTTATACCTTACGCGTAAATTCGTTCACATAAAAAAATAATTATGCATTTATTTATATATTTCTTATTGTTAATGCATATCATCTTGACGCTTCCCACAGATGTCATTCAAGGGGTGGGCAGAAGTGTACTTTACCTTTTTACACCGGACATGAATTTGCTAATGTGATAGATAAAATAGTCATAAAATCTTATTTGTAAAAACATGAAATAAAAATAAATCTTCACCCTCGAAGCCCCCCCCTTGGTGACCCATGTGGGAAGGCAGAGTTGCGTAGGTAGTACTCTCATAGCCACTTTTGAGTATTTTTTATAAAACCAACAGCCACATTTATTTATGAGAAGTGTGTACACAGCCTTATCGGTTTGGCAGCCAGCTTCTAGTTCCGGCTAGCAGTGAGCTCCTAATTATGATAAAACGAACAAAATGTTTCATTTTATCGACACACGGAGTACGTCGAGGTGTTCACGCGCTCACGCCAAAACCTGTCCGCCATTTTGGCGGCACGGAGCCATCCGGCTACATTCGGAAGCGAGTCGTAGTCAATTGAAAACACATTATTGCATATTTAAATAATGCATGAAAAACTACACACTACACAAATATGTTTACACGACTGTAGCGCGAGACATGTTTATGGATCCCTGTGATTGTGTATGTATGAATGATGTTATGTAGGTACGCGAAAGAACTTCTTGTCAAATGGAACAAACATCGTATCAAACCGCGGCGAAGAACCCGAAGCTAAAATGTCACCATTTTAAGGGCAACCCCATCGACACGCGACAAGTGGTACCTAATACTTTCACCTCAATTTCTGACACTTCCAGGATTCCTAGTTTCGCGATTTATATATAAATAGTTAAGAGATAAAAAAATATTTAAGAGATTAAAATGGTTACTGTGGATTATCCTTTAGAGATAAATAAAAACATTCGCGGACATTTTTATCGATATTTTTAAAATATACAATACCGTAGTTCATTAATTTTATCTAGCAAGGTCTCGCAAGGTTTAGCCAGCGTTTGTGCAATAAGCGCACAAAATAAGTTTGTTACGACATCACATTACATTACAATTTACATCACATACATTGTTTCGGCTTTCTGAATTATACCTTCCTCTTGAATATTTCTGTCTATTGCTGAAAACTACATTAAAATCCGTTGTAATATTTAAAAGATCTAAGCGAACAGACAGCGGAAGCGATTCCATTTTATACTATGTAAAGATTTATGTAAATATTATAATACCAAGTTAATATATATAGATGCGAAAGTCAGTTTGTTTTTTACATTTAGGTACGTATTAACTACTTAACCGTGAACTTTTGCCAATACAGCTAAATGCTGTGAATGGTATTGTTAAACAGGGATAAAAAGACAATACCTTTTACACGAACAACGATATGAGTCTAGTAGTAAAGCAATATGAGTATTGAGTTGCTTCAATGTTGCAAATAGGGGCTTGTGGTATCTTTTACCTATATGAACAAACGAACTTTTAAGTGCAGTTCGATTATTATTACATACATACATATCATCACGCCGAGTCCCCAACGGGTTAGGCAGAGAGTATAATCGTCCACATAGTACATCAGTCTCTTCATATATGCTTGTCGGTTTCGAGTACTCTATTATTATATGAGTTAATTCCTCACGCCTCACAAGGGTCCCTGAAGGGGTTGGCAGAGGAGTATAGGCAGGTTTAACACACCCACATTCCGCCAGATATATATTTTAGGTGCCAACGTACTAACGACAGATGGCGAGTCCATAGCCGTTACTCAAGCACGACTATACGCCTTTGAATTGCTTCTCAGAAGTATGCAGGTTTCCTCTCGACGTTTCATTCACCGTAAAGCTCGTGATGTGACTAATCACTGTACTTAATTTCAGAAAAATTCATTCGTACAATCGGGATTCGAACTTGCAATCTTTGTGATCTGAAATTTCTGAAAAAAAAACCTCGCACTCTGCGACTCGTCAATTTATAAAACGCGGACTTATGTATGACCAAAGACATACGTTAGTAGTATTGTTCCTCTACGAATAAGCTGATAATGCTAAAGCTCACGTCGCTTTTGTAAACATCCTCCTAGAACTGGATTAGCAGACAAATGCCGTGGTATTTCATAGACCTTGAACGCTTTTACTGGTGAATTTAACCCGGATAGGTTTAGTTTTGTCGGTAACAGAATAATTAGGGTGGCCGCAGAGTACGGAACTAGCGTAAAGATATTGTTCCGATTGGTACCTCTTGTTACTTGAATTTTTTGGGATTGTATGTCCTACTTCCTTCCAAAAGGAAAGTAGTTCCAGTAGAGAACTGCTCTCTACATCCGGGCAATATGTCCCAGAGTTCCTTCGTATGACTCTATCAAATGCCTTATCTTAGTCGACGAAAGCGCAGAAAACTCTTTGGTTAATATCCAAAAATGTTTATACAATTCCGCGGAGCGAAAAGGTTTAATCCATGGATCCTCTTCCTAGTCTTCCCACCTTGGGATTCCCAGAGAAACCTTTCGAATCGCTCTCACATTCTAACCGTCAAGATTTTCGTGTACACTTTACTAGCTAAGCTGACCAAGCTGATGGCGCTGTAGTTTGAGTAGTCTAATCATGATCCTTTTCCTTCTTCTCTTTGCTCGCCTGCAGTCGTCCGGAACATCACCCATTTTTCTGGTAAGGCTGGCTGCTGCATGGCAAATGGATGACGACCTAGACCACTGGTCTACCGTACTTAGACATCTCAGCTTTTATCTTATCTTTTCCACGATTGAAACACTTCTTTTCAACCGTATGTTTTAGCTAAGACAGCCCGTGGTCAAGTGCCTTTAGCAGTCAGCACGCCATAGCGCGGATCCGTAGAGAATCGTAGGCATTAATTATGTGTTAAGAATGCGCAGAAAAACTCAACATCCGCAATATTTTCGAACGTTTACGTGAACGTAATTGTGGGTCTTATACCACACATCCGCAATAGTTTTGGACATATTTGTGAACGTAATTATGGCGAGTCTTATACCCAAATGTCGCGATTATTTGGTTACTTGGCAGATTCTGCATAAAATAAAAAATATAATATATCCTCACGCCTTCCCCGAAGGGGTAGGCAGAGGTGTATAGGTAATACCCACACACCCACTTTCCGCCAGAGGTATATTAGGTGCCAACGTGACAAATGGCGAGTCCACCGCCGTTACTCCAGCATTCTGCATACATACGTTTAAAAATTCAAAGAGGTATTTATCGTGAAGGATCGGCGAAGGACTCGACATCTGTAACATTGACACCTTAATATGTCTCCGGCGAAATTTAATAATGTTTTATTTTATTATTATGACTAGAGCTACATGAAGAGATCAAGACCTCTGCCTTCCACTTCAAGGACCCTTGTTGTGGGATCGAGCGTAAAAATACAAAGGAAATTAACTTATTGTCAAGTCATTGAAGTAGTTCAATTTATTTATTAGTTGAAAATTACAAGGAACTTTTGAGTAATTTATTATATGACACCCCGCGGTGGAGTCACGATCATGCCAATCGTTCCTTGTTCCTACAACTATCACTCACTTCCGCATCCTATTGTCATATGTTATTGCAAGTTCATTCAGATCCGGCCACGTATTAAGACTTTTACTCAAATTTAAATTCTTTATTTATTTTATACTACTAAAGTGTTGAACAAGCATGCCACCCGCGTGATGCAAAGCGGTAACCGTCGCCTATAAAGGCAACTGTGTTGCCGTCACTAATAGACGCTGAGGGCGACCTCAAGGCCAAGGGTATTTGTTATGAGTTGGCAACCCTGCAAATATCTTCTCACATACTTCTTGAAGAACGCTAGACAGCATAGCTCTTTAGGGAAAATTACAACGTCAATTCCACAGACTGAGCGTTCGTGGGAGGAAACAGCGCCACAAAATCATGAAGAAAATCAAGATTAATATATGCAACCCCACTATTTCTCGTAAAAATTAAGATTCATATCTCAAAGGTGAACAAACCATAATATTACGTGGAATTCAGATATTCCATCGAAAGTCTGTGTATTACGTAACTCCCCATAAACTTGGCGGTAAGAATGAGCTCTCTGAAGTCTGTAAGTCTGGACCGAACATATACTTGACGAATGTACCTATGTATCAAGCGCAGGCCATTAGGATAGGCCATGTTGCCGTCGCTAGGGCAATATTTACGCACGTCTTTGGATTTATTCCCAAAGGCTACCAGTAGCTAGATAAATCAATACAATAATGGTTAACTACTTTATTAGACCACCAAGATTCGAAGACATACCCACTTTGTTACTTCCTAAACTATGTACTTTTTAAACGACTCTTACCACACTACCGCAGCTGTCATATACTCGTATGTACATAAATAATATAGGATTATTATATTAAAGGGGCATTATGTATCGTAAATCCGTAAATCCATTCAAGTGTACCTATTAAAAAAGTACAGGGATTGTGCTTTGTTTTTCTCATGAATGCATTAATACTCTCGGAAAATTTGTATACAAAAGCTATTCTGACGTAAATAAAATAAGCTTTACCGATATATATTCAATCTATCCAAATGACTAATTAATGAGCTTGAAAAACTAAACTCCAAATGCTAACCTCTTTGATGAGGTTAACACGACGGTTTTCCCAAGCTCGGGTTTCCCAATAAATATTCCTATTTTGTACATACATACATATCATCACGCCAAGTCCCTAACGGGGTAGGCAGAGAGTATAGAGCGCCAGTTCTCTCTAGACTTACATACCTCTTTCGCTTCGTCCACATTCATCAGTCTCTCCGTACATGCTCGTCGGTTTCGAGTACTCTTAACGTTTCCGTCCTTGAGAGTCCGATCTATTTGATCCAGGTAGTTGGAACGTGGCCTTCCTCTGCCTCTTCTTGCACACACTTTTGCTTTGTATATCTGTTTCGTCAATCTTTCTTCACTCATCCTTTCTATGTGTCCAAACCAACGTAACATGCCTTTCTTCATCTTTGCAATCACGCCCTCATTCACGCCAGTTGATTTGCGAATCTCTTCATTGCGGATTCGATCTAATATCGTGACGCCGCACATTTTCCGAAGAGATCGCATCTCGACTGCATTCAAGCTATTTTCATACTTCCTCTGACATACCCAGGATTCGCTGCCATACAATGAGGTAGGTACCAATATCGCGTTGTGGACAGCAACTCGAGCATTCTTGCTCAGACTTTTACTGCCCATCAACGCCGACATGGCTCCATTCACCTTATTTCCGGCAGTTATCCTTCTTTCAATATCTTTTCATACTTTCCATCTCGTGTGAACATGCTTCCAAGATATACAAATTCATTCACTTGCTCTAGAATTTGCCCATTTACCGATATAGCACCCTCGGTCACTTGTTCATCTCTTTCGAATACCAGAACCTTAGTCTTGCCAGCGTTTAGGCGCAGCCCCTTCTTTTCACATTCTACTTTCATTATGGTAACTAGTGACTGCAGTTCGCCCTCTGATGACGCCAGTAAAACCGCGTCATCGGCGTATAGGAGGCAGTTGACCACTAAGTTTCCCATTTTCACTCCACCTCCGTTCGTTCTTAGTGCTCTCAGCCAGTTATCTAGATATATAATGAACAATATTTTGTTATGAACCTATTTTGTTATTTGCGAATACTTTACGGCGCTAACATTAATCGGTCAGATACCTTCTATATTTACTTATACGTTATTCAATGACTTAATAGTTATTTAGGAAATTCTATCTACTAAATATCATCACGCCAAGTCCCTAACGGGGTAGGCAGAGAGTATAGAGCGCCAGTTCTCTCTAGACTTACATACCTCTTTCGCTTCGTCCACATTCATCAGTCTCTCCATACATGCTCGTCGGTTTCGAGTACTCTTAACGTTCCCGTCCTTCAGAGTCCGATCTATTTGATCCAGGTGGTTGGAACGTGGCCTTCCTCTGCCTCTTCTTGCACACACTTTTGCTTTGTATATCTGTTTCGTCAATCTTTCTTCACTCATCCTTTATATGTGTCCAAACCAACGTAACATGCCTTTCTTCATCTTTACAATCACGCCCTCATTCACGCCAGTTGATTTGCGAATCTATTCATTGCGGATTCGATCTAATATTTTTACGGCAGTTATCCTTCTTTCAATATCTTTTTCATACTTTCCATCTCTCTCTCCAATTCTAATTGTGATGTAAGCTATTCTTTCTTTTAAGTTGCATCAAACTGCACATGGTGTGCAAATTTGATTGATATCGGTTAAGTAGTTTAGGAGCCCATCGCGGACAAACAACGTGACACGTAATTTATATATATATTAAGAAGATGTAAGAGCCATTTAATTACAAGGTTCCGCTTGTGCCATTCCAGGTATGTCTACTATAAAGCGATGAGGTATACATTTACATACAATAAGATCACTAAGGACATAATTGAGTACCAATCAACTTTTTTTTAAATGGGCTAACTGTAGTTTATGGTCGCTCCGAACCGTTGCGAAATCCAGTGATGGAGTGATGTTAGCACGCTTAATTACATAGGTATATATCTTCATATCTTCCTAAGGGCTCCCGAAGGGGTAGGCAGAGGTTAGTAGTACCCGCAAACATTTCGCAGAGATAAATATATTTTGGGTGCAGACGTGAAAGATAGCGAATCAATCGCTTAAATGGTCCATGGTATGTAATACATGCATTTTTTCTTCCTAATCCTAAGAGAGTTCGGATAATTATCTTTCTTATTCTTTTCTTTTACTTACGGCTTAAGCACAATTAGCTCATCGCTATATATGTATGTATTATGTTTATGAAGAATCTACTATTCATCAATATAATATTATAATATAAGGTACACGCGAAACTGGGGGTCTCGGGTTTGATTCCCGCTGAGAGCAGATACTTGTCAGATGACCACTAGTATTTGTATCCTAGTCTAGGATGTCGTCTGCATGCATTTATATTTTTATTTGAACTTATCTACAACCTTCTGATTGAATAAACGTGACAAACTAGCAATAGAGAAAATGGTTCTCCCTATTGCCAATTTGATCAAACACAACCGAATCTATTTCTTACTGACGAGTTAAGAAATGCTAAGGAAAACGTCAAATGACGATAACGAATCACATTCGAACACAATTATAATAGCGATAATGCCATCCATGATCGTGGATGCGGAACTAAGCCCGAGGCTATGTTTATTGTACTTGCGCCTCGATCCGAGATAATAATCGTATGGCAATCGATTACGGTACGGACCGTTCACATACGATGGATTGCGACTGTCTTACGTTCTACTTTCCTAGTAGGTAATAATATTAATGCGAAAGATTGCGAGGATCTTTGTTCCTTTAACGCAAAAAGTATTTAATGGAATTGGATGAAATTTGGCACAGAGATCCGCGTTCATCTGCGTAAAATTTAATATCATATCATTGATAGACTTCAAATGACATCCTATATGTTTATAATCTTTCAATACTAAATTGAATCCAAGTCCGTTGAGCCCTTCTGGCGTGCTGCGTAACATCGTCAAAACTTTCATACTTACATACAAAATTAGCAGGATAGCATTAAATTAATATAAATAGTGCCATCTACGAAGAAGCGCCCCGCCAACTTCTAGCCCCCCTCGACTAGACGCGGGATGCGGGGAGTATGACCCGACTCTATTATTGTAGTGTGCACTCATAGGTAATGAGTGTGTACCGATAATACTCATACACACATAAGTGGACGGTTGCACACTTACCTACACAATAGACTATAGGGAAGAATAGTAGGGCGCGTCTTCGTGGATGAGACTATCTATACATTTTTTTTTTAACATTTTGTTTTCATTACAGTATTTACATTACCTGATCTATGATAAAGTGCTATGCCAATGCTCTTTGGTAAAGCTGTCGTAACACTTTCGGGTAGTGTGTTAGATCCTCTATGTGAGGAATGCTAGCATGCCCCCCCGTGGCGGCTCACCACGCTCATCTCATACCGCACATTCCTGCTAGTTTTATCTCCGCTACTGCTTCGACACGACACGTGTACGTTCATCACTATCACTAAGCGAATATAATGGTCACACTATTAGTATATGAGACAGAAGCGCTTTGATTCAGCTCAATACCTATGTATATCCTACATATAATTACAAGCTATGCCCCGAGGTTTCAGCCGTGTAAAGCTATTGTCACAGAAGGAGGATTCAGTTCGAGTCTTATTTTCTGGAATAATAAATAAATACCTTGGGACAATTCCACACAAATTGACCTAGTCCCAAATTAAGCAAAGCTTGTGTTATGGTAAATAGTCAACGATATATTTACTTATATAGATAGATATATACATAGGACATCCAAGACTAAGGTACAAATACTCGTGTTCATCACACAAATATCTGCCCTCAGCGGGATACGAACCCTCAACCCTCTGAATACCTCAGGTGTTGCAGTCAGGAGCTCTAACCACGAGACCTGACGGCCGTCTACATACGACGGAATAAACATAACGTATCCTAACGTATCCTAAACATATTAATACAGCTTATAATCTATCACTGCGCCAAATTGTATTCCTCTGTTCAGCCGTTCTGTCGTGATTGAGTAACAAACATCCACACCAACCTTCGCTTTTATAAATAAATCGTTACTAGGATTATCACCATTAATTATTGACATATCAAAGAGTGATTGAGTAAACCATTTGAATGAAATCTACACACCTACATTTATTTAAATAATAGTTCCTTGTATATTTGTTTGAATGCAACGTTTTCTTATCATAAACTCGAAAAATCATCAAATTTATTTGATATATTCTCTTTCAATCCTCAAGTTTTCTTACTAACTACTTACTTTCATTAAGTACTTGCTTGTACTTGTTGGAAAATACCTCACACAACAAGACAGCCACGTCAAATCACAGCTCGACAAACACGGCGGGCGACGCCTCAACACGGATCTCCAGAGGTCAATAAAGCGTCATCGACCAACATCGAACCGAATTAGATGGCACGAAACACTGCAGCCAAGCAAAGAACGACACCAATGTCAAATGCTCAGCGATTACCTAACTTAAATAAATACCTTTTTGTTATCCAATGCATGCCAATAGCTGCTCATTCGTATGCCTAAGCGGATTCTCGGAGATTCCGGCTCAGTACCAAGTATTTATTACGTTTCGACACGACCTGTTGGTGTTTTTATTATTTTTTATATCAGTTTCCCACGAGTACAGCGGCGGAATTAGTAATTGAGCGATTCAATAGATTAGCTGAGGGCCGCTCTCAGTGATCTCGGGCGGCGAAGTCTGATATAGGTTTTATTCATCGTAAAATATCACTTTAAATAGATAAATAAATAGGATTTAATTATATCATATGTTCATGAATCGTGCGGATTTTTCATCCGTTCCGGATTCGCAATTTTGTGGATACCACCTAATACCCACTATACTGATATCATGTCGAGACCGTATATTATATACCTAAGCTTTCTCTGGTGATGCTCGACTATGAAGGCTTTAAAATTAATTTGATATGTAAATTATTATAAATAGTTAGAATATTAACGACATCATGAATATATTTGGATATAATATGGTCGGTATTTCAATTTTGCGGTATTTCTTCGTTATACGTATATTACATTGTTGTTATCTAAGAAGACAAAGTTCATGGACGTCAAGCTTGATCGTCGGTCATTTTCACTCGAGCAGCAGGCGCTCGTCAAACAAGGCGTGTCTAGATTCCTAACTCGGAGGCTGCATCCGGGCCAGCGCAGGGATCAAGTTACAGTGGGGGCGGCGAATGTCAAGGAACCCTGGGCAGCGTCACTCGCGAGCCGCGCCGCCAGTCGCAGCCGACATGTCTGCTCGCGCGCCTGCCTCCTCCGCAGCCGCTGCTATCACAGTGCTAACGATCGCCACTGCCGTTCAACTCGTATGTGAGTAATTTTTCCAGCATCGCGTGTCTCCAATGTCGCAGTGCCTCAGACAATAAGGTTTTTTTAATACATCTGATGGTGTCAGATTTTAATAAAATAGAGGAAGATGTTTGCAAATACGTACCTACCTGTCCTTAATGTGCTTATATCTGCTATTAGAAGTGTGATTTCATTCATTACGCGTTGTGAGTAAGCTATTTAATTATCTATTTCAGACGGCGAAGGCATTAAGTGTAGAAGAGATGGACTTTTTGCCGACTATGATCGGGACTGCCGTGAATACGTCAAGTGTTCAGGGAACTCAATAACTGGGAGATACGTGTGCGCCCCCGGGCGGGTCTTCAGCGAGGTGGCCGGCGCGTGTGTAGTGCGCCGTCGGCAGCCCTGCATTCGCCGCGAGTGCTCGCTGGGAGACACGCTAGCGTACGCCACCCCCGGGACAGCGTGCCGCCACTACTACCGGTGCGAGAACGGTACAGCCATTGACCATGCTTGTCCATCGGGATCTTGGTTTGATCTCGACCTGCAAGGATGCGCACGAGGAGCTGGAACATGCTATGAACCGGTGTGCACTGGGCTGCCGGACGGCGACTATCCGGACCCTTCGCACGAATGCCGCAGAATGCTCCAGTGCCGAGGCAGTGAGATAAACGCAGTGGCCTCCTGTCGAGACGGTTCTTGTATTGCACTGTGTCCACCACCACGCTCAGCCGCAATCCCCCTGCCGGCTGGTGATGCCGACTTCTGTTCTGACGAGGTTTGCTCCTCGCTCTGCCAACACGCTACTGATGGAGCTTACGCGGACCGTGCAGCCGGATGTCGCGAATACTTCGTGTGCGAGTCCCGACGTGTTATAAGACGCGGCGTGTGTGAACCTGGCCTGCTCTTCTCCAACGGCGGCTGTGAGCCAGCAGCCCGGGCTACCTGCTCTCCACCGGCCCGAAGCCCATGCTTCAACCGCGCCGACGGACCACATCGAGACTGGCGCGACTGTTCGTCTTGGTTCGACTGTCGTAGAGAGAGAGTGATTGCGCGTGGTTCCTGCGACCCGGGACTAGTTTTTGACGGAACCACCTGCGTGCCATCTAGTCAATTCAGCTGCAAGGGCCCCGAACCGGCACATGAGTGCGAAGGACTGCCTAGTGGCACGTACCAGGACTTCGAATCAAATTGTACCAAATATTTCCACTGCAGAGGCTCGCTGCGCACGATGCTGGCGTGTCCTGCAGGGCAGGTTTTTGACGGCGCACAGTGTGGGCCGGCGGAGCGGTACCTATGCCCGAGTCTAGAGCGGGAATCGTGCTATGGACGACCTGACGGGCGGTATCGCGCGGCGGACACGGGGTGTCGAGGGTACTACGCATGCGCCAACGGCGAGAAGGCAGTGTATGCGTGTAGCGTGGGCCGTGTGTTCGACGGCGAAGCCTGTGTGCCGGCGCGTCCTGGCCTCTGCCCGCGGCGAGACTACTCCTGCGAGAGCCTCTCCGCTGGATATCATGCTGAAGTGGAAACTGGGTGCCGCAGGTAAATAAAATATTTTGTTCTAATAATGTATTGCATCCAATCTATAGGAAAACTGATAGAAGTATTGGTATTGTACCTATTAAACATCAAATTAAGGGTCATCATCTAATTAATATTTTTTCATTAGGTACTCATGGGAAGCACTTTCCCACTTTGTCGTCCCTGATAAAGTATTTACTTCATATTATGTATCGAGAACGTACTCAAATTAATGCGAGTTTTATTTACTATCAAGCATATTTATTTTCATTCATTTCTATAAATAAGATACCTTTAATGTATTACTTAATTGTAATCAAAGATGCACTTCTAGTTTTAGGTACATAGCAGATTAAACAACATACAAATATACGTGTTAATTCATTAATGCTCTTTACTTTAAGATACTTCTACTGCGAGGGCGGAGACCGCTTGGCCACGCTATCATGCCTGGGCGGGAAGATATTCGACGGCCAGGCGTGCGTGTCGCCCGCCCACCACGAGTGTGGGGCGCCGCCTAGGAACACCGTTGAAACTGGAAAGCACTGCGAGCGAGACGGCTTCTACGTGCTACAAGGGACGGAATGCAAGCGCTATTACTTTTGCGTGTCTGGCGTTCGGACTTATCTTTCATGCTCGAGCGATCAGGTCAGTCAGTATATCAATATATATTAGGGGTTTTCTTGAGTATGGCTATTGAAGGTACAAATACAAATAAATACCTGCCTCTATAACTCGAAGCCGCATGTATGAAGAGGCGGATAAATGTGAAGCGAAGAGGTCTGCAAGTCTAGAGAGAACTGGCGCTCTACTCTCTCCGCATGCCCCGTGAAGGACTCAGCGTGATGATATACGTACCTCCATAAAAATTTACATAATTCAATAGTGTATGGCCAATGTCATGTTGGCCATACTCAATAATGTAATTTAAACGTATCGGTATGATGGATTGGATAACGCAATCGCTTATAAGGCTGGTGGGATAATGAACATCGCCGGAAGCACGCCACATTTGAGTTCCCCTTAAAATGTGAACACCACATATATAGCTTCACAAAACTTACGCCAGATGGCATCACCACAACACAACTAGCCAACTGCCAATACATATGCGTATTTTACTGAAAGACGGCGATAATAATACGAACCCGCTGACAATAATTGCATACTGGGACTGGCTGTGTTAGTGCCTTATTTAATAAGGACGATATAAATGATTATGAAACGAATTATTTTAATGACACATATCTTATACACTTCAACCTATTCTCCCACCTACCATTTTACACCGAAATTCGTGATTAAGATGATTTTGTTTTACAAGCTTATTATCAAAGAACTTAGTTAGTCGTGAATAAAGTATAGAATACAATTTTGCAGGTGTTCAACGGAGGTGTATGCGTGCCCAGCGCTCAATACACGTGCCCGGGCTGAAGTTTTCGCTTAGCTATGAGGACACAAGACCACGTGCGCAGGCGCCGCGTTGCCGCAAAGATCAGTCGACGAGATGGAGAGACACACGATGTACCTGAATCTATTTATTTAACAAAGTGACGCTTTCTACTCAGTGCAAAAAAAAATTACAAAAAACTGGCCCGCAAATTATACTCCGATGATTTACAAAAAAAAAGACAGAAACATTGATTCAACACAACGAAATTATTGAATACTCAATATTTTTACACGGACACTCACTATAGTTTTAAGGGCTGTGACTTCGCCTGCCACTGCAATATGTAAAAAATAATGCCAAACTACCTCTACACAATAACACACGAATAATGCATACTGTTTATTAGCATAGACACTGTTGTAAAGCGATAAAATATCCTGACAAATAATTTAGTAAAGTGACTATTACCTTACAGTATTACTCAGGTTCGGACTGGACCAGAAGGTCAAGATAACATTCCATAGGCAATGTCATTAAGTTTTTTTATTGCGTCTTTCACTAGGCGGAAGTGCCATGATGGTAACGGGCTTTTATTTTGATACCTTTTATCACTTCTATTATTAATTATTTTTATTTTCTTCAAATTATAAAGTTAGTCAGGCGGCCAGTTAGCCTTTGATGACTACTCCAGGCACTTTTGCTATTCAAGCACTATTGAAACAAAAGCGAGACCAAAAGTTATTAAAGTGCCTGGCTGGAGAACTTAGGTGTTGAGCAAGCACAGCTAAGGGTCCCCCTTGTTGCAAGCAAACTAGGTCTCGATTATACATGGCCAGTCCGACACTGGTATAACTCCACAAAATAAAAAACAATTGATAAGTTAATACAAAATAAAATTCTCTTTAATGACATCAGACAATAGTTATTTATTTATTTATAGTTTTATAAGTTTAGTACATAATCCCAACTTGAATGAATATAAAGATAATAAATTATTTTTTATTAAGATTCAATGATGTACCTACCTAAATTACAATAAATATGGTAAATAAGGTTATTTAAAAATAATAATTATAGATTTTCAATAAAAGAATGAAAAGAACGAACATGTTGTGTCATTCACTGTTTATCCCTTGTAGAATATCAAAAATAGCAAAATAAAAAAGTAAAATATTCATATAAAAAATATATATGTATCTTTATTGTTACCATTTTCCAAGGATTAAGTGAAATGCAATAAATAACACATAAAAAAATATAAAGATTTTCAATCAACTTTCCAGATTTATTATCTGAAGTACCAATTTTTCTATGAGAATATTTAATTATCATTTTTGATATATTGAAATACAGTAAGTCCCTCGGTTTGGGCCCAACATATTCTATGAGAACTTTATAATGATAAACACAATAACATAGTACATCCAAGAGTATGGAGTGAATATCCACCAAACGATTCGAACCCGCGACGAGATCAAAGACGTCGTAACAGAATATAAACAGGGATAAACAAACATGTAAATATAACAAATCGATATTAATTTTAAATAACCTTAGATAATAATAATAGCACGTTAATTAATATCCTAAGCTTAAGAGACAATAATAAAAACAAAATGACAATCAACTCAAATATGTGTAGACACTGCAATCTATTGAAAGCGTTACATAATATCTATTACTACATATTCAATAAACATTTATACCAATTAACCGTTTCCTACAAATTGTAATGTAGCTTTACATTTTACATACATACATTCATATATATGATCCAATATTTTTTGTATGCAACTCGACACGCTCTACCTACAATTTATATTTCTACTCTACGTACTTTTCATACATATTTTTTTACAATAATTAATTCAGCTTGGTCCACGCCTAAAACGAGTGACATTTTAACGAGAACTTGACAACTGTCACTTACATGTCTAAACGCTTGCCGACAAAAGACCAAACAATGAAATGTCACTTTGACATGATAACAGCTGTCACTCATCAACTGTCAGCTATACAACCATCAAAGAAAGAAAATTATTTCATATTGTATACACTCATATAATGTTATTGAAGCGTCTATAAGATAGTGAATAGTAGCATTATTTAATTTATTATCAGCTTAATTTTTAAAAAGGTCAATGGCGCGGCTTAATGATGACTGACTGTTTACAGAGATCAATAAATACTGAAACATTATTTTGTTCCTGGACAGCAATACAATTTGAACTCAAAATACATAACCGTAAGAAGTAATTTGCAGTTAGTTATTATTAGTTTGCAGCACCTTTTTCATTGTAAATCGATTAAATATTAGATAAGATTAAACCTTAGCAAATATAGAAATTAAATATACAGGGTACAATGCCTCTGCCTACCCCTTCGGGGACCCTTGTGGGAAGGCGTGAGGATATATATATATATATATATACAATGGGGAAGTGTGGAAATTCAGTAGACAAATTTGTGGCCAAATCCGCAGTTTTACCGAACTTTGAATTATGTCAGATTTGGTTCCAGGTGTAAGTTTAGTTGTTTACTTATTGATGCTTATTGATGAGTATGAATGGGACATATGCATATAACATTTATAAATCTATAAAATTTCGCATAACTGAAAAATAATGGCAACAGTTAGTAGTAGTTGGTAAGGCTTTGTGTATCAGTAAATTATTATTTATTTTCAAAGAAACTAAAAATTACCTAAGAATGCATACCAAAATATTTTGTATCTATTGTTATGCAACAAGAGTGTCTTCGGCTTCTATATTATTTCTAACCGAACATTCGGGCAAAGTTATATTTTTCGGCTCATCTCTTCTAATTACACAAGTTATTGTCCCGCTAATGTACTACAAAGCTTAACCCTAGTAATTTACACTCATCAACTAACTAATAATTTTGCAAGAATAGGAACGTCCTTCATTCGGAATCTTATTAAATCCTGGTGCAATAGAGATAATAGTATACTTGTGGTGAAGTGTTGTTCAAATGCTATCCAATGCTGCCCCTACAATATAAAGATATTCCAATATAATGGACTGTGTATGCACTTCGAGTCTTGCCTGGGAAATGTTGCCAGTTCTGCATCAGCCGTGCGCAAAAATGTATATATTTTCCAACAAAAATATTGCTGGCAAGAAAGTCATAATGACTGTTTGGAAATTTGAACCCTGTTAATTATAATAATTGTAAAAACGTATCGCTGTGTACTGTATTCATTCGTAACAAATCGATAAATATATATCTATAAGCCTTCCCACAGGGTCCCAAGACTAGTAGGCAGAAGTGTAAAAACAACTTTTCGCTGCAGATATATTTGGTGGCAACAACACAAATGGCGAGTCCGTCGCCGTCTCCAAAGCAAGCCTATGAAATAACTACATAAGTCTTTGAATTTCTTCGATAACGTATGCAGGTCTCCTTTTTATATTGTTATTCACCGTAAAGAGCAAATATTTATTTCATATAATCAATTAACATTGTTTAATAATTTATGTAATGTTTTGCTTACAGCACCCGGCGGCTCCCAAAGGCAGTTCTGCCACCCTATTGTTACCCCACTATCAAACGGGCACCTAACCGACTAATTAATTACCATTGATCTTCCTCGACTAGTGTTATTTAGGTCATAGACAGACCTGGAATTTCTGACTGATATACACGTGTCAACAATACAAATTTAAATCTTATTACTTGAATTCGATTTCGTTGCATTTAAAATATAATAGACAATAAAAAAATGTGAAGAATTGTGATTTTGTATATTTGCAAACATTACGCGAGCTTCCCTCTGAACTTATGCCACAGACGAAAATATGTTTTAGCCTACAGTTATTCGTAATACAGTATCATTTGTCAATGTTCCTTAAGCTTTTTCAAACCATTATTAATTTGCATAATAATTTCACTAATATGATTAAAAAAAAACAAATAGAGAAAGGTTTTTTGAATATTTTCGTTAAATTATATTTTTGTATGTATACATTTAATTATACATAATATTTTATAACAATTAATAACATTGGATATAGCTTAGATGAAGTGGGGTCAGTCTTAGCTCACGACAGCTGGAACGTAACATTCGTTGACTATTAACAAGATGCATTATCAGATAATAATACAACGTTATAAAGTATTTAATAGATCTGCTAAAGCCTTAACTTGCAGAATAATATTTTGATTCGCTAAAGTATTGGTATGAAAAATAACGCAAAAAATTTAATTAAAAACCAATTCAATTAATTTCATCAAATGATGACGAATTTGATCTTAGCTACTTGGCCATACAAAGATTGACGATATTAAACGGTTTATTGGTGAGATTAAAACGGTAATCCTCGGAAGTATTGACTACGCAGACAATATGTGAAGCTTGCAAATTTAATTTATTTTTTTAATGTTATGGAAAATTAAGTTTTTTTATATGTAAAGAAAATTACACGTTGACATTTCACATTGGCATGTGGAATAGCCACATTTGAGAACACTAGCGAGGTAGTTAACTTATCTCAAGCAGTAAATTTATCGTAACTGTATATCTTAAGTGATTCAGAGTATATGATGGGACTGATATGTAAACAAATGTAAACAACAGGCATTATTTGAAAACAAATCAATCTTGCTTTTTGGAATTAGCGCGTAAAACTGTACTCGTCACTGTATAACAAAACAATTGACTAACATTGCGTGTCATCTGTAAAGTATGTTTTATTGCGTTCAAAATATAGTTGAATTCCGAAAATCCAATACTCCCAACACTAGGTACCAAGTTCAAGGTCAGTTCAGTCAATAAAACAACTTGAATTAAGGTTCATAACAAGACAAATGTACAATTGTTACGCGTTTCATTGTTGTCTTTATCGTCTAAACTGCCTCGTCTTAACTCAATAATGTTTCTAATAAATAACTACAGATTGTAGCTTGAATTTGGGAATGCAATTAACTTGCCACACAACTTGTAGGCAGCTTTGAGGTCCTTGGGCCGTTTTGGTATGCTACTGTTATTTGTTGGCAACGAACTAACTAAACTTTAGCGAATCTCAACCTTATGTAAATCCCAGTAGAGCTGGTCGAAAGCCGGAGGCTACTGGTCGCTGGTGCCAGGGCGCGGTGATGGTGAAAGTAGCATGCCGATATCCCATACCTGACAAAAATAAATACATTAATATAGCACAGTAAATTGTTATAGTCGCAGCACCGCCTATAGGGTCTAATTATTAATCTAAGCCACCCAGAGATTCACCCAAATGAAGACAAAACAATTATCAAACTCAGTTGAGCATTGACATACACACGTGGAGGACGATCAATTGTTTCAATTCAATATCATAATGTTGTTTTCCTTCTTGCATAATGTGGTGAGCAGTTACTGCCGCCTATGGTCACTTACAAAACTAAGGATATTGCTAGAGTTGCCGACTCGGCAGGAGTTATTTGACACCCTTCTTGAAGAACTAAATTTTCTAGCATTCATTACGCAGCCTGAGTGTTTGGATGGAAATAAATTACATTGAAACTGCACAGTGCTAGGCCTATTTGGTTCCAAGGTATCAGGATGAATTCCTCCATCGATGGGGACGTTACCTTGATGACGCGGTCTTTGCCAGCCGTACACATACGGCCCGTGGCCTCATCCACGTACAGAGACGACACCGCGTGCTTCATATCGTGGAATGACGCCAGAGACTCGCGGCTGTAACCAACAATTGCTCTTCTTATATTCAAAAACAACACTCGAAAAGGCCGTTCAAAAATAGTAAGACATGACGTACATTGACCTTATTTCAAACTGAGAACATCACTTTTTTTGTTTAATATATTTGCACCTGTTTAAACATCGAGCAAAATTTTTACAAAACGAAAAAAAAAAATTATTATGCATGAACGTATCCACCCGTCCAATAATCAGAAACATAATAATGTTCCGGATTTCTCACAAAAAAATCCTGAACCTTTACGGTGCGAATGGGCACAGTTGAACCCAGAATACGGAAAGAAGTGTTAATACTGCTTGTATAGTTGTCAATTATCTGTTATTATAGCTGGAAGGAAACCGATTTCAATGCCGCCCCCCCCCACACACCCCTAGACATTACACCAACCCTTTTCTGTTTCACGAACTCCTTGTATCGTAATGAAATTAGTTCGGAAAGTTACGCCATTGTCATAGAGTGAATAGCATGAGCGTAAACAAACGCGTCTAGTGTGTGTGTGGTATGGTGATGTACGTACGGTTCGTGACGCAGCGTTTCGTAGCAGGCGGTGCAGACGCGCTGGGGGAACTCGAACCCCATGACCGGCAGCGGCAAGCGGTGCGGCGAGCAGGTCGCGCACACGGCACCGCCGCACCAGCGGCAGTGGTGCTGACGAAGACCTGACAACGGAACACATCATGTCACACAACAAACTGAAGATACTACTTACGCTATTATTACTATTCACTAGCTGTGCCCGCGACTTCGTCCGCGTGGAATTTAACTAAAAATTTATTATTCAATTTCTTACAATTAGCCTAAGGTACTCCTTATTATATCAGCTATCTGCCAGTGAAAGTCTCGTCAAAATCGTTACAGCCGTTTCAGAGATTAGTCGGAACAAACAGACAGAAAGAAAAAAGTTTAAAATGTTAGTTTGCTATATGTACCGTGTACATAAGTACATACATCCATATGCACTTCAATTTTATTTATTTGTATAGATGTATAGATAACGTCACCCAAAGGACACATTTCGTCACACCACGAACTTTAGGGTGAAGGAAAACGTCGAGAGGAAACCTGCATACCTCTGAGAAGAAATTCAAAGGCGTATGTATAGTCATGCTTGAGTAACGGCGATGGACTCGCCATCTGTCACGTTGGCACCTGATATACCTCTGGCGGAAGGTGGGCGTGTGGGTTATACCTATACACCTCTGCCTACACCTTCGGGGACCCTAATGGGAAGGCATGATTGTATATTATTATTATTATTATATATTATATTCACCCAGCTGCTTCTTCTCCATCATGGCGCGCACGTTCCATATGAAGGGCGCGCGGCACAGCTGGCAGAGGTCGGCCTCGTGCCAGGCCGGCGTCTCCCGGCGACGGACGCCCATGTCCCACACGCCCAGCGCGCCGTCCTCGCCCGCGGACACCAGCCGCGAGCACCCGCCCACGTACCACAAACCAGTCACCTTGTTGCTACAATAGGGAAGGAGCATTTCAGATTGACCGGACACAACGGACCGGGATTCTGGATACCAGGATAGCTTTGGCTCTGCTTCTGGTACATATGCTGTACCTATGTACAGCATATGTACCAGAAGCCACTATTGTTAGTGGATGGGTCCTATGACCCATCCACTAACAATACTGAATACTAAACTGACTATAATATTGTAAGTGAGTGTGACTATATATGTATATATACATAAATACCTATTCCTCTGCCTTTGGAAGGGAGGACAGATGATTGTTTGGTATTTAAAAATGCGTCATCAAACGCCTTGTTACTATATATGTCACTGTAAAATTGTAAATACCGTCAGATTATAATCTATCTCGCGAGATTGTAAACTGTGGACACTATGGACACAAAACGGCCTACTGTAAGGCTGACCAATCAGGAACAGCCTTCGGACAGTTGACAATTTGACGGTCGATTATAATCTACCAAAAAATGTGCGTTAAATTGTAAGCAGTGTGTTACGATTCACAATCTATCCACAGTTTACAATCTCACGAGATAGATTATAATCTAACGGTATTTGTAATTTTACAGTGACATATATATAGTTTACAGGTTACATTATAATTCCTCCAAAACATAATAATATGCATAGGTTTCGACAAAATGTTAAATGCTGCACAAGTTTATTTACTTCAAATAAATCTCACCTATGTCCTTGCAATTCATATGCCGTGCCTTTTTGCCCACCTATATCCCATACTATAATGGTTTGATCGAATGAACCACTGAACAGCAGCTGTGGCAACGCAGCCCAGTTGAGAACCCTCACCGAACTGAAATAAGTTCAATATAAACTATTATTATTATATCCATCGTATCAGGTACTAGCCAAAGAGGGGTTTACAGATAAATCTCTTCATTTTGTGTACTCTTGACGGTCCCATCCTTGAGTGTTTGATAGAGTTTAATATCCTGCTAATATTATTAATGTGAATGTTTGTGAGTGTGATTTGAACAGGGATGAAGTTGGTACTGAGATAAATTATTAGCTGGATTAACACGTAGGGTACAAATATCTGACCTCAGCGGGAATCTAGCCCGCGACCAGACGGCCGTGTGATCTAGTGGTTAGAGCACCAGTATATATATATAAACAAATCTCCCTCACTTAGGAGCTTATGAGTGAGTGGTTGCCGCGCAATGTATATACAAACCCCGTGTGTCCTTTGAGCGTGGTGACTAGCGTGGCATTGCTATTATCTAACTTCAGCATGGTTATCTGCCCGCTGTAGTCGCCCACGAACGCATATTTGGACTGAGAGTCGAACCTGTTATCTGTGTTCAGGATAATATCATGTTACAATCCTAAATAATATCCTACTAATATTATAGATAAATTTGTGTGATTTTACTGTTGTTATTACTAACTTACTAATGTTACTCAATCTCGCCATCAATCACATCATCACGTGGTAAATATATTGAGAATGATATCCCGTTAATTGCTTCTTTAACTTATTATAATAGTCTAAATAATTGAAATGTTGGTTGAGTGGAGCGAGTTAGAAGTTCGAATCCAGACTGTACCAATGAGTTTTTCTGAACTTAAGTGCAGCGATTAGTTGCACCACAAGCTTTACAGTGATTACAAATCAACAGGAAAAGGAAGTATATAAAATCGTGCTTGAGCAACGGGGATGGACTCGCCATCTTGCCATCACCAAATATATATCTCTGGGGGAAAGTGGGTGTATGGGTACTACCTACACACCTCTGTCTACCCCTTCAGGGATCCTTGTTAGAGTGCATAAAGGTATATATTATAATGAATATTTAGAAGGAATGTTTGGCCATTGGATTAACAATGGCAACGCGCAAGTGATACTTCGGTATTGTAAGCGTAAATAGGTTGCGGTAACCGTTTTCTATCAGGTGGGCCGTATGCATGTTTGCCAACCTAGTTGTATAAAAAAAACCTACAAACCAAGATTGCATAGCAAGCAAGGACATTTTTCATTCCTAAACTTAATCCTATGAATTAACTATGTATATCTACAATCTTTGAAAGGATACTGCAAAGCTGTACACCATGCTTCAAAGGAGTATCCACCGATCCTTCGACCAGTCTCACTGCAGTGGTATGCAAACAATTTATCTCTGCTCACAGAGAGCACCCATTCACAGCTCAGCGAGAATACAACTGCAGTGACACGGGCTGTATGTGCTAGGTACTCCCGAGTCTGGAAATTTTAAATCCCTTAAACTATTGACACAGAGTACTAAAATATACCTACATATATTTACATTACAAGTGTTAGTACTCCATCCATTATTGGACACAATCTATGTGCAAATAGTAATTAGATATACCTAAGTAATTATGATATGTTGCATGGAACCATAATGTATAGTAGACTAAGGTAATTCTGTGCTTGTGTGTAGGTAGTAGGTACCTATGTATATGTATTGCAAGTTTGTTTTATACCACAATGGTAGCAAGGTGACAATCAGAAAACCACCTTAGGGTAAATGGTAATTATTGCAACCTATGGACGCTTGCTCCATCAGGGGTATCACTTGCTTGTAGCTAAACTACTAAAAGAAAGCTTGCACTAAAAAAAAAATGTTACGCACAGGGTTTATCCTATTACAATCCGTTGCTAGTGTGAACTCGGAAACGGTTCCATTCTCTTGGCCGATGAACAGCTGCCTCGTCTCAGGTGTATAGAACATGGATGTGCAGCCTGACGGCATATACTGACAAATACTGGGCCAGTACTGGCCAGAGTCTCTCTTTAACCATACTCTTACAGTCCTGAAAACAATAGATTACATCACTTTATGCTGGTGGTAATTAGTCAATTAACAATGAAAGAAGCTTGGCAGGTATCATTTACATATCAATACCAACTCATACATTCATATACATGTCATCATGCTGTCAACTTAGTGGGCAAAGAGAGTAGACCTTAACCTCAAGATATTATATGACAGTAGTATTAACACCTATTGCAACTTCTAATGTTAATATCCAAGTTTCAGGATATTAGATGCTAGAGACAAAAATATCATTCCAGCAGCTGAACTAAGCATAGAGGTGTAAATGAGTTCTGATTGAGAATTTATAAGTGTTATATATAATTTAGAAGTTGTTTATAGTTTGAACCTTCTAGATACAATTAACTAACACCTTTAAAATCCCATAATCTGTATTTCTAGTTGTTATTTAAAAAAAGTATTCCATTCATATGGCTTAAAATATATACTGAGCAGCTACACATAAACTTAAGGCACTATTAAATGTAAGCTAACGGATAATAACCTGTTTTTTGGCAAGCAATTGGGGGTAAACAGAACCTCGAAAATAAGATGATTCAGCGAAGAATTGACACTTTGTTATCAAATATTATACTGGTACTGAGTCAAAATACTTACTTATCATCGCAAACGCTAATAACACCATCCTCCCCAGGTATAACAACTGCTGCATTCACATCGTCGGTGCACCCCTCTAGCTTGTTCAATAGTGCTGGTTTCTTCGTTGTAGAAAATCTATCGTTAGGTATTTTAGGCGCTGGCTTAATTTGAGCAGCCATTTTTATGTTCTACTAGATGGAATTTACAAATAAACACGATTGCTAGACTTCTTTCTTCTTTGCGAAAGAGAAACGTCATAATAATTCTGACGTTTTGTTTTCGGGAGCCTTATTCCAAAGCATAAAAAATATAACTTTAGATCGCTGTCTAATCGAGACCTCTCGATAAGACAGCGATTTGGAACATTTGGCAGGGGAGTTAAAACATTTAGCATATCTCGCTCAGAGAATCGGCATTGCTATCTAACGTGGCGTGGCAATGGCAATGCTCATGCTAGTCTTCTTGGCACGTTGCCACGGGATACCGATTTGGGCCAAATCTGTAAGTAATTAGTTACATATACAACTGTTTTTGTAAATATCGTTGGTCTCAATTCTCCAGTCGTAAGAATGTGCAATGAATATAATAGACTGAATGCTACTATAGAACGTTTGGACATATTTCACGACAAGTTACCCTTATTCAGACGTAAGGTTTTGGAATCATTTGCAAGATAGATAATACATACATTGTATAATATATTTTTTTACTGTTTTTCTTCATTAACTTCTTCTTCAATTGTTGTTATTGAAAATTAAGGTGCATACATGTTTAAAATTAATACTTTTGTAATTTGTTTTTTAAAATTGTATTGAATACCTTAACTGCCTAATGGCACAACTACTGTGAGAATGATGAACACACCTTTCATAGGTGTACACATCTGATACAAATTGTTATTATTTTAATTATAAGCTTTAATGTGTATACTGTTGGTGAGTCTTTAAATAAATAAATAAATAAATATTGTTATCTGTTGTAAATATAAATAAAGGTATAAAAATTTAATTCATATTTGTAAATATATAGGTACATTTTTCATAGATATTTGGTTTGTATTAAAATTTTATTGTAATCCCTTCAAAGCTACAAACAATCTTATATGAAAACAATTACAATATGGGTATTCTAGATATATAAGTGCGTAAGTACGTTTATGTTATGTTTATAGTTACATTTTTATATAAGAATTAGTACTTCCATGTTTTTATATTAAGCTTCCTTTGCATAAAGAAGACATTTGGTGTAATGTTTCATACTTTTATCCGAACCCTGAAGTCTCCGTGTCGTGAGATCCAGAATAAGTTTTCCAACAACGTTTCGTTACACTCAAACCCCACCATAAATGTAGTTACTACGCCTAGAGTATGTTTATGAAGTATGTGCAAATAGTTTTCATTATAATAACTTAAGTACAAACCAAAAGAGAATAAATCTTTTTTCAATTTGGTTGGCCGATCGGGATTTCTTAGTTTCTATAAGCTGACGTTTGTTTAAATAAAGTAACATAATATTCGATGTAAAATTACTATAAACTGTAATAATACTATTGAGAAGTTTTCTATGTTCAAAGGATTTTCAGATTTAATAAATGTCACAAGCTGTTCACACAAAACCTCACAAAACATTAAGATCATATAACGGAAAATTTGAGTTTGACAGTCATTTATGTATATAAAAACCTACTTTCTACCTCCCTTCCTGTTTCAGTCTATATAACCTTACTCTTTGCTTCCTGCGCTTAACTCAAACCGAGATAAAGTTTTAACAACCCTATTTTTTTTATAATAAACTTATGTACCTGCGCCTTCATCCGCGTCGAATTTAACAAAAAAGTATTTGAATTAGTTTACCAAAATATACGTTACTCCTTTATACATCAACTATCTGCTAGTGAAAGTACCGTCAACATCGGTCCAGCCGTTTCAGAGATTAGCCGGAACAAACACAAAAACAAACAAAATATTTTGGTTTATGTACCGTGTATATATCCTTATGCAGTTAGTTATTATATTCGTTAAAAAGCGGTTATTTTAATATTACAAACAGACACTCATTTTATTTATTTATAGAGATCATGTCAGATGGGAACGTCAGTAGTAAACGAAACCGGCGAACTTTTTAAGAAGAGACTGATGAATGTTGATGAAGCTTAAGAAGTTTGTCGTAGTCTAAATATAACAAGTAGTCTAGACACAACTAGCGTTCTAGTCTCTCAGTATATCCTGTGATGACGTACAATGTTACACAATATCAGATATAGACAGACTACTTCGCGAGTGTAATTTTTTTTTTATTTAACGAGATGTTTGTAATAGTTGCATGTTCCTTGCCTTTGACCTTTGTTGACATTGACTTAGTGACGTCTGTCAAGATAATAATGACGTCTATGATAATAATGTTGCCAAAAATTTGTTTTACCCCAAAAACTCTTTTTCTCTTGGGAACGTGAGCCAAAAAATACTTAAAGAGAATTACGCTTGGCATAGCGGACCACCTTCAACAGACAATAATATTATTATAATAACAGAAATCTGTTGATGACGGGATCTATGTTTTTAACGTCAATGCTTGTTCTTCCATTAGAATACATAAAGGAAACATGGTTTATTTAAGTAAGAGCATGGTTCATAAATTGATATGGTTGCTATGCTCTTATTCAATTAAACCATGAAATTCTACGTAGGGGAGGTGATATCAGACCTCAATTATCTTTGTTCACTATATGCATTTAATATTTTTTATATATTTATATAATAATAAATCCTCACGCCTTCCCACAAGGGTCCCCGAAGGGGCAGGCAGAGGTGTATAGGTAGTACCTATACACCCACTCTCCGCCAGAGATACGTTTATATATATTTAATTGTATTTATGTGAAAAAAGGTCAGGTCAAGAGTACCCTAAACCGAAGAGCATGTATGAAGAGAATAATGAAAATGGACGAAGCGAAAGAAGTATGTAAGGATCGTAGCAAGTGGAAAGAGGTGGTCTCTGCCTACCCCTACGGGAAAGAGGCGTGATTATATAGTATGAATGTATGTATGTATATATTATAATTTAGGTCGTGCTTTTAGAAAGCTTAAATAGTCGTGGATTTTCATTTGCCTCTGGTTATATAACCAGTCTAACGGTGTAAGCAATTTTAAACAAAAAATATTTTACTGGTACTTGTTACTTATTAGATGGCAGCCCAGTAACATGCAATCTGATTACGAGTTTGAATGACAGATCGCACAGCAGCGCTCCAAAAACGCGTAGAGTAGGTTAACTACTGTGTAAGCAAGAGTTATTTGTGATAAGATTTTGCTTCTAATAGGTGTTGGACAGTGGTCAGAATGGCTCAAGCGCTAAAGAAGTTGTCTGTTCATGTTTTGAAAAATAACAATGTGGAGGCCATCTGTAGTACTGCGCTCCGGGCAAATAGGTACGTAAATCTACCGGCTGGTTAGGTTGTTTACGTAATAAGTAATGGATTTGAAATACCAATGAGAAAATAT
Source organism: Drepana arcuata (assembly GCA_016069955.1). Taxonomy (NCBI): domain Eukaryota; kingdom Metazoa; phylum Arthropoda; class Insecta; order Lepidoptera; family Drepanidae; genus Drepana; species Drepana arcuata. The sequence goes on from JACCPG010005280.1 coordinate 58,764, forward strand.
AAATTAAGACTGTCACTTACAAACCAAAAACACATCATCTGATAATTTCGCCACGTAGTAGGTGTACAAATGGTGATATAAATAATTTTAAAGGCTATAATTTCCTAACAAAGTTATGCTATGCATCTTTGTAAGCAACCAAGGTGTAAGAAAATGATATTGTTAAGTCTATGTGCATTTATCTTACAGGACAAATTGTAATCTATTCACGTGATATCCTTCTCAAATTAAAATCTTATAAGAAACCAACAGTCTTAATTATATCTCTGAACATAATAAGGCCGATGATTTGTATTTTCAGTCTTACAGTTTAATCATGTATGGTATGTTGGTTAAATATAATTGGCCGTGGTGGCCGAGTGGTTCAAGCAGTTGCCTGCGACGCAAAGGTCGCAAGTTCGAATCCCGCCTGTACCAATGAGTTTTTCTGAACTTAAGTACAGTGATTAGTCACACCACGAGCTTTACGGTGAAGGAAAACATCGAGAGGAAACCTGCATACGTCTGAGAAGAAATTCAAAGGCGTATGTATAGACGTAGGATATATTATATAAATAATAATAATAATAATATATCCTCACACCTTCCCACAAGGGTCCCCGAAGGGGTAGGCAGAGGTGTATAGGTAATACCCACACACCCACTTTCCGCCAGAGGTATATTAGGTGCCAACGTGACAGATGGCGAGTCCATCGCCGTTACTCGAGCACGTCTATACATACGCCTTTGAATTTCTTCTCAGACGTATGCAGGTTAATATATCATATTATAATAATATGATATATTATTGTAATATCCTGTAAACATAATTTTAGACTACCTATACTTCAGTATGTCAAATTAATAAATTATACACACTATATTAATACAAAAATGTATCATGATTATAATTTTTATATATACACACATGTGTGGGGACCCTGAACCCTTGTGGGGACTGCCCGTGATAATATTTATTATTTTCTGATAACCTTTGTGTTGATTTAACTTCCATTGGTTTTCTCTATCATTGATGGCCTTGACAATATTAAAAAAGTTTGCTATTGAGCTTATGAGTTTGGTTAATTGAAGTTTTAACAGAACCCAGAGAATGTGGCTAGGTGTGCTATTTGTTTTTTTGAATGCCATTTGATAAAATATCTGACAGAAATATCTGTCCTATGTTTAAAGAGCAATTTTAAATAAACTTTATATATTCATATTTTATTGTAGAATATTAACATTTATAACACTTGTAATGTCAAACCTGTTCTTATTTAGGGTAAACTTTATAATCATACAATTTGAAATTGCATATTGCATTGTTACCTCTCCTTCCACCTAGAGTGTTCGATTAATTTGATCTAGGTAGTTGGAATGTAGTATTCCCCTACCTCTTCTTGCACACACTTTCAATTTGTATATCTGTTTCATCAATCTTTCTTCACTCATCCATATCTCTATCATCTATAACTCCAACTAAGTAATAATAATTTATCTGTTCCAAATTTATCCTGAATAGGATTGAGTTTGGAAGAATTGAGTAAACATATGTGTTACATACACCTGAGTCTACCCCTCGAGGGAAGGCGTGAGGATATATAATACTAGTCGTTGCATACAAATTCGTCCAATAGTATAAGGAGGATGTCAAAACAAGCACTTTATTTATCCAGCCACTGGTGGAGCAATGTGCAAATGGGCCCACCGGATGTGATCTTGGGCATCACCGAAGCATACAAGAGAGATGCTGACCCCAAGAAGGTCAACCTTGGTGTTGGTGCCTACAGAGACAATGATGGCAAACCCTTTGTGCTGCCATCTGTTAGGCAGGTGAGAAGAACTTTCAGAATTGTTTAAAAGTATGTAGGTATAAAAAAATGTGTTATTCAGAAAAAATGCATGTTAAATAATTTTTAAAGCTTAAAATGAAAAAAAATATTTGTAAGAACTTATGCAAGAAGTATGTAGATACTAATAATAAATTATGAATTCAATAAAGTACTGTAGTCAGGAAAAAGCATATCATAAATTTAAAACTGTACTAAAGAATTTTTCACTTTCTTTAATACATAATATTTAAATGTTGTTTGTATATTAATAGTACTTATATTTATTACCAATAGCACAGCCACTTACTAAGATTTCCTGTTTAGTGGGTCATCTCATTGCATTTGTGGGTCATTACATACGTACATGTAAATCATCATGCTGAGACATACATTTCAGAGGCAATTACTCAGAATCAAGATAATTATGTTGTCTTAGTGCAGACACTGGATCCGCGATAAGCCCAGTCGCTTGGGCTAAATGCTAGGTTTATTTTACTTATGTATATTTCTTATTCACACCTTCCCAGAGTATCCAAAAATGTAGACGAAAATATAACGAGAGCTTAAGGTAGCAAATGGCGAGTCTGTTGCCGTCTGCCAGCTACACGCATGGCCGAATTCTTTCATAAGCATAACATTGTGTGACAATCACTGTTCAAATAATTGTACGGCGTGAGGTTGGAACTTGCAATCATCAGGTGACAATTTAAATGATTTTAAGGAGCCACCAAGGTATCTCATGTACCTACTATTTATCAGCTTTATGTATAAATTTACTACCTATCGTCATGCGGAGCCACTTACAGGATGCGGAGAGAGTAGAGTGGCAGTTTTCTCTAGACGTTTATTTTAATATCATGTTTAGTTAGCAGCCCACTCGTAAATTTGTGTGGGAGTATTTTCACTGACTTTGAAAGATGACCTTGTTCTTCTTTAGGCACGTAATATCTATGCATAACATGCCTAGCTGTGCTATTATTAGTCTTGCAGTTACATTCACTTATCAGTGCTGTTCTTTTTTTAAATGTTTTTTTAACGCTATTAAAAAGATGGATTAGTACTGAATAGCAGATAGCTTTTAATTAACTCCTGTGTAACTGTTTATTGATAAGGGAAGATGCTTAAAGAAAATATTACTCTTGTACCACTGCATTTTGCACTTACGATGTGTTTTCTGGTAGCACTAATACATTTATTCAGACGAAGATTAAAATAGATTACATAATCCACTAGCATCCTATTTTGAATTCTGAGCCGTTCGTGATAAAGGTTCGTTTGTAAAAGAACCGTCATGGCTTACGTCAGAGCTCACTAAATTTATAAATTGAATGATAAGAACACACTGTGCCAGTTTTAGCACGTTGTTGGATATCCACATAAATGCCGATCGTGTTTTATTCGTTTCTAGCTTGCAGTTGCTAATAATGTATATTTTTCATAACATGATGAGTATATTTTCACATCGAGCCGAACCTAATTATTAAGTAAATGTGAGTGTGAGTATTCACATCTCTGCCTACTTCTTCGGGATCCTTGTGGGAAGGCATGAAGATGTATATGTAAGTAAATACGTGGTGGCAGAGTCGTTCGAATAGTTGCATGCAACAGAAAGATCGAGCTTTTCTGAATTCAAGTACAGTGATTAGTCACGCCACGAGCTTTACAGTGAAGGAAAACATCGAGAGGAATCATGCATGCATACATTTGACGGGCCGCTATATACATATGATATATATATATATATGATAGATATGTTGATATATATGGTACATATATTTTAAGCCGTGACTTTGTCCACAGGCAGAAGAGATTTTGCACGGGCAAAACTTGAACCACGAGTACGCGCCCATCAGTGGTGATGCAGGTTATTGCGACGCCGTCGCCAAGCTCGCCTTCGGGGATGACAGCCCCGTCCTGCGTGAGAAGACCAATTGTACTGTACAGGTGAGGGAAACATTTACCCACCTTGTGTCGTTAGGTGTTTATCACAAGTCTAGTGGTTAGAACTCCTGAGAGGGCAGACTTTTGTGTGATGAACACGAATATTTGTACCTTAGTCTTGGATGTCCTACGTATTTATGTATATGTATATCTATCAATATAAGTAAATGTATCGTTGTCTAGTCGCCTTAAAACAAGCTTTGCTTAATTTGGGACTAGGTCAATTTGTGTTTAATATTCCCGAGGTATTTTAGATGTCATGACTCAATTGAACTAATATTATAAAAAGGAAAATGTGGATTTTTGTTTTGTCATGATTTAACTCAATAACTACTCGACCGTTTTTCTTTCACCATTAGTAAGCTACGTCTTTACAGAGTAACATAGACTGTATTATAAGAAATATGTATTTGATTTTTATTTGTTTTATGTTTAATAAAAAGATTAATTAAATAAATCGTGCGGGTGAAACCGCTGTGCACAACTAGTTGTGAACATTGTGACGAGCATATATTATGTAGTTTTCAGTGTATAGTTCCATGCTCGTCATTCAATTGTTTCATGGCAATTCAGTTTGGGACTCAGATTTGTTACTTTTAAATTTATATAATGGACATTGCGTATCTTCTTCTTAAATTTAAGAGTATAACCTCTTGTCGGTGTCACTGATGAAGCTCCCTACATTATTATCTGTCCAGAGCCGTCTCCCTGACCTCTGTGCGACCCGATTGCTATTTTCCTTTTCATACTTTGTTTAACTTGAGTATCGCAAAAATCAAATTAATCACTGAGGTGTTTGCCTTGTCGATTCGTTATCGCGATCAAAAGGTAAAACATTTGCCATTGTAACTTTAGTTTTCTTTCGTAAATCCATAGACAATAGATAGATGTAATATAGCAATTATTTCGTCAACTAGACTCTGTCCGGCACCGGAGCACTGCGTCTTGGCCTGGAGTTCATCTCGAAGCACTATGCTAAAAGCAAGGAGGTGTGGATGCCGGCCCCAACTTGGGGCAACCACCCGCAGATCTGCAACACTCTGGGTCTCACGCACAAGAAGTACCGCTACTTTGACCCTGCCACCAATGGCTTCGACCTGAAAGGCGCCCTGGAGGACATCTCTGTAAGTTTCATTGAATATTATTGTCTACAAGCATATTAAGTTATCTAAAAATGTTTGCTTGAAAAGGCACTGTCTATTCGGACTATATTCAAAACCGCAAATTGTTACATACTCACTGCAATTAAATACGCACTATAGTGTAAATTGTCTTCTGTTTATAAAAATACTATGCGTTTATGCTCGCAAAAGTTTTCTTTACTTACTAAATGTTGTAATAATTTTCCTTCGAATAAGAGCGCATTTTTTTCAAAACAGCGACATCCAATCCTATTACAACACAAACAACTTCTATAGGTACTCATTTAAATCATGAATCAAATGTGTGTCATATTTATAATGGATAGATTCATTCACGTCATTATTCTCCTATACTGATAACGGTTTAATAATACATACAATATCCAGTGTTCATGGCTCTCGTGCGTGCTCGTTTTTATTATCTCACGAAGACAGTAATATTGTAGTATCTTTGTAATGGAATAGTTAATAATGATGTAATAATGGTACGTATGTGTATATAAACCTTTGATAAGATGAGGACGAAATTAGTGCTTAGGTTGAAGTGCCGATGTAGCTAATATGTAATATTGGTGTATACCTACATACATATGTACTATTATAAAGATGCAGTTTTTTTGTCTTTTTGAACGTGCTAATCGTACAAACTCCCAAGCCAATTTCCAAATATGTTTTAGTATTTGAAAGCGCGTTTATTGAGCAAAGTTTTAGGCTATATAATCATGTTCATCATGTCATATCATATATTATATACTATACTAGTTGTCCCGCCCAGCTTCGCTTGGGTGAAAAAATAAGTCACGGACCTGTGGCGCCATCTATCGGGTTCAATTGTGAATCTAAACCATTCTCGAATGCTCCGGCCGTATACGATTCTATAAAGGACATAGAGACAAACATTCATTTTTATATATACATATATATATATATATATATATATATATATATATATATGTGGGTAAAAATCGAGGAGATGGTATATTGATAAGTAGATATACATATAAAGCATAATATAGCGTAATCCGACAGATACGACATCATAAACATCATACTTAATAAAATTATGGCACGTATTGATAAGGGCATTACATCGCAATATTACAGGTAACAATCTTACTAATATTATAAATGTGAATGTAAGTTTGTTTGTTACGCTTTCACGTAACAACTACTTAAGAGATTACTATAAAACTTTGTACACATATTCTTGGAGGTATTAGAAGTAACATAGGATACTTTTTATTGAAAAAAAAAACATGTTTACGAAAGATAAAAAAGCTGTCCACGCCGATGAAGTCCCGGGCACGGCTAGTATTTTAATAATCGAAATGATTTGGACAAGATAGCATTCGTTTTAAAATAATCTATATCTTGATGTTTCCAGAAAATTCCAGAAGGTTCCATTATCCTGTTGCACGCGTGTGCGCACAACCCCACCGGTGTCGACCCCAGGCCGAACGAATGGGAACAGTTATCCGAGGTGAGAGCAATGATTGAGTAAACTGATCTAACGGTATTCAAGCATTATTATAAAGGTAATAATGTACAAGTTTGCTTGCACCTTGTTGACAATTGTTATAATTTATGAAATTTGCTACCTAATATTATTGAAATATCACAAATCTGTATCTACTTAATCGTTAATCACCAATTACGAAGCGAAATTTTTGAAATAGAAATTGATAAATACTGGAGTGCAAATACTTACACGTTATGAAGTCAATCATATTGGCAGTTAATTTATATGTTTAACTGAATTTGTGATCTAATATCTATCTATTAGTTTGTATTTATAATCTTCGGTTATTTGACGAAATGCACAACGTATATCTGTGATGAAAATTTAACTAAAATTATAATAATATATCCTTCGCCTTACCACAAGCCTTGCCTTTTTCCGCCAGAGGTGTATCAGGTGCCACCGTGACAGATGGCAATCCATACGCCTTTGAATTACTAAGATAAAATAAAATTGTATTGCATTATAAATGTCAACACTTGAAGTTGTATTATTGTACGGTAAGCGTAAATAATATAACTTCAAGTGTACAACTTCGGTTCACCGGTACCGTACAATAATAAAAAATACGGTACATATGTATGAACAGATAATCAAGAAGAAGAAGCTGTATCCATTCTTCGACATGGCGTACCAAGGGTTCGCCACAGGGAGCGTAGACAACGATGCGCTCGCCGTGCGCATGTTCGTCAAGGAAGGCCATCAGGTCACCCTTGCGCAAAGCTTCGCTAAGAACATGGGTAAGCAGTACTATTTTGGACTAAAAACTATATTTATTTATTTATATTCGACAATTCGACAGTGTAGAAAACTATTATTATATATTATCAACTATTATTATAACTAATAAAAAAAAAAAAAAAAAATAGTAATTAAGTATAGCACAATACGAATAACGTGGTCTTTGCGAATTCGTTCATAGAACACGAGAACAGATCAATATTGTCCGCAACAAGATTGAGTGTGTGTATGGTGCGCGTCAGGGGCGCCTTGTTCAGCAAGTTGGTCCTCCCGCGAGGCACCGCCAGGAGGCGCGGCTTGCGCCTACGACCTACAAAGTTGTCTGGCACGCACAAACAAACTGACTCTAATATTTTAGGGTTTGATACCTACGCCATCCTAGACGAGTTAGGTAAATATGTACCGAGAGAGGGTAGAACACCAGTTCTCTCTATACTGGCTTTTTGTGTTCATTCCAATGTGAATAATATTTTCACGTAATTCAAGGTATTTTTTAAATGTTAAATGTGGAGAAATCCTCTAAGGAATGAAATAGCTTATAAAAGTTTATCACTGAGGGTCAAGTCAAGAGTATATTATCTACCGTTTGGACTAAAATATCGTGGGATTATAGCATGAGAATGAACTAGACACGGCAATTTTGAGTTGCGTTATTATAGAGGAATAGATATTTTTATATACTAAACATGTTTCGGCGAAAGAAGTAAAGTAGGTACCTACGGTAATTAGTAACAGGAATTTGGCATATCTCCATAGGTCAAACGAACTGCACTACTTTGAGCGTACATTTCCTTGTGACCATGAGAATTGAACAAGAAAACATTAGTTTTTTTTCTGAAAATATTTTTTTTTTCAATATGCTATCTAAAAAAATTATATCCTAAATTACTCGTAGCTACTCGCATTTAGTAAATTGACATGACACATTTGTCCATGGGAATGGCATATATAACTATATCGTTTCAGTAATTTTTATAGGAAAATAAGTTGAACAAACTTAGTTTAGATCATTTTTCTTTATTTGCTACATTTCATTGTGCCTTATGCCATATTAGAGCAACACCCATTTTCTAAGACTCTGTTACATATATTACCTACTTATATGCCAAATAATCTCTGGACAATACTCGATATTTCCTAGGCCTTAGTAATCACTAAGTATCCAATGTATTACGTTTCTATTGTACTTAACATGTTGTTGCTGCGTATACTCGGTCCGTCCGTGTACCTTCCCACTAAGGCCTGTCCATCTCGGGGACTTCTATTTATTTTATCTAAAAGAACAACCATAATGAAAGAAGAATGTGAAAAGAAGGGACTGCGCCTAAACGCTGGCAAGACTAAGGTTCTGGTATTCGAATGAGATGAACAAGTGACCGAGTATGCTATATCGGTAAAAGGGCAAATTCTAGAGCAAGTGAATGAATTTGTATATCTAGGAAGCATGTTCACACGAGATGGAAAATATGAAAAAGATATTGAAAGAAGGATAACTGCCGGAAATAAGGTGAATGGAGCCATGTCGGCGTTGATGGGCAGTAAAAGTCTGAGCAAGAATTCTCGAGTTGCTGTCCACAACGTGATATTGGTATTACCTACCTACCTTATTGTATGGGAGCGAATCCTGGGTATGTCAGAGGAAGTATGAGAACAGCTTGAATGCAGTCGAGATGCGATCTCTTCAAAAAATGTGCGGAGTAACGATATTAGATCGAATCCGCAATGAAGACATTCGCAAATCAACTGGCGTGAATGAGGGCGTGATTGTAAAGATGAAGAAAGGCATGTTACGTTGGTTTGGACACATAGAAAGGATGAGTGAAGAAAGATTGACGAAACAGATATACAAAGCAAAAGTGTGTGCAAGAAGAGGCAGAGGAAGGCCACGTTCCAACTACCTTGATCAAATCGACCGGATTCTCAAGGACGGGAACGTTAAGAGTACTCGAAACCGACGAGCATGTATGAAAAGACTGATGAATGTGGACGAAGCGAAAGAGGTATGTAAGTCTAGAGAGAACTGGCGCTCTATACTCTCTGCCTACCCCGTTAGGGATTTGATATGTATGTATGTATGTAAAAGAAGAACCCCAGTAACTCTTATCCTTTTCCCAGATTTTTCTATGATTTTGTTTTGTATGAAACTCGATCCATCAACCACTTTCATCAACTACTTACCCTCCATCATATATATTTAAATCTATACGCCTTCCCACAAGGGACCCCGAAAGAATAGGCAGAGATGCGTAGGTAGAGTGTTTGTGTCCCATGTTACGCCGTAGATATATTTTGGGTGCCCACGTGACAGATGGCGTGTCCGTCGCAGTTTCTCATTTGGTACATTAAATGTCTCAAAAGTTAAACCCTATATACACCTTCTCGTAAGAGTATACTTTGCTCTTCATAAAATATAGTCCGTAGTCAAAGTTTTGCGAATATGTGAGCTCATTTCAAGGTAATGTGACGACAGTATTGGGACTACTGTAACTATTCTGGTTGTTATCATATCCATTATAATATCGCCTTGAACTTGTTTACTGTAGTATAAAGCTCAATACTCTGCTATCGCATCAATTGCTTATGTTCATTTAAAATGTAATTTGTAACGGCTATTGTGGGCTTCTAAATGATTTGCATTCTTACACTTTACATTGAAGTCTTGCGCTTTCTTAATTAAAAATAAAGTTTTTGATTGATTGCGACCCAACAATCTGTTTCGTGGATGAAAATATCGCTATGAAACGTTCGAGAAGAATTTCAAAGTTGTATATGGAAAGTGGCGTCTGTTACGTCAGCACTAATATATAGACTTTAAGGTATTTATTACACTTCTGCCTCCCGTTTCAGATCCTTATGGGAAAGCGTAATATGTACGACATATCCTTCTAAAATTATAATTTCCAATAGTTAAAACCCTATTATTTTTTAAGAGATTTTGTTGGAAGTCACAGCTTCAGCTTATACATGCCTCAAGGTCACGCCTTCCCACAAGGGTCCCCGAAGGAGTAGGTAGTAGGCAGAGGTGTATAGGTAGTACCCACACACCCACTTTCCGCCAGAGTTATATTTTAGGCGCTAACGTGACAGATGGCGAGTCCGTTGGTTTTGAACCTTGTATATTATCTCACCTCCAGGCTTGTACGGCGAGCGTGCCGGTGCCCTGACCTTCCTTTGCGGCGACGAGGAGTCTGCCAAGAAAATGATGTCTCAGGTCAAGATCATGATCCGCGTGATGTACTCCAACCCCCCGCTGTACGGTGCCAGGATTGTGCAGACAATCCTCAACACCCCCAAGCTCAGATCCCAATGGTAAGTTTACAAACTAATAGATTCCACCTTATATACATACCTAATACGTAGGGTAACGTATTAGGTATGTATATATAATAATATAAAGTGCATTAACTATTCATATACATTTTACTAGCTGTGCCCCCCGGTTACACCAGCGTAAAACCTGGTTCTTAGAAATTTTCTACCTGTAATATAGACTTTTTCTGGGTACATATCCTATCCAGCTAGTAATATACTTCTCATTGGAAAAATCTAAACACGTTGCAAGTCTACGTTTTGTAAGGATTATCAGAAAAATGTGTACCTATATTTATAGTCTGTCTGTCGTTTCATAGTGAATAATACCTATTATTCACTATTAAATGACATTTGACTATATATTTTACACAGTTTTCTGATAATCCTTACCAAACATGAGCTTGCAAGGTGTTTCGATTTTTCTGATGAGAAGTATATTACTAGCTGGATAGCATATGGTTTATTTATCCCAGATAAAATCTAGATAACAAATTACCAAGGAAACCAGGTTTTACGCTGGTGTAACCGGGGGGCACAGCAAGTAAAATGTATATGAATAGTTAATGCACTTTATATATTATAAGTAATAAAGAAATAAATACCTAGGTGTTTAGATTTTTCTGATGAGAAGTGTATTTATCGCTGTGCCAAATTTCATCCAATTCCGTCCAGCAGTTGAGTGAAAGAGGAACGATCATCCAAACTTTCACATTTATAATATTCGTTTTAATAATAGCTCATTAGGATATGGTCCTATATCCACGTCTTTTAACCGGCCACCGTGTGTTCAGGTTGGTTGACGTGAAAGGCATGGCTGACCGCATCATCTCGATGCGCCAGCAGCTGCGCACCGGGCTCCAGGACCTCGGCAGCAAGCACAACTGGGAACACATCACCGACCAGATCGGCATGTTCTGCTTCACCGGATTGAAGCCCGACCAGGTAAGCTGGTCAATTTTTTTACTTACGATTTGAGACGCTTACCTCGATAATCATGACTTATCTATAAAAGAAAAGTGTTGGCTTCCTAATCTGTCATAGTGATATCCACATTGAAGCCATGAGGCCATTAAGTTAGATTTTTGGAAATTAAAATTTTCAAAGCTTTTTTTTTTAGCCTATATCCCACTGCTGGCGTCTCTCCTCTCTCTCAACCTTCTACAATCGAGTGCTTTATAGTATCTTTTATCACATTTTTTGGTTTTGTTAGGTGGGTTACTAACAAACGTTTGCGCAAAAGAGGCTTATACCCAGTATCAGTTTCTAAGGTTCGATTCCCGCTGGGGAAAGAATGTCTTATGTCCTTTCTACAGAACTGTAAATAGACACAAACTAAATACATATTTATACCAAAAGTACCTTTTGGTATAAATATGTATGTATATCTTGGTCTAAGTGTCCATAGCATAAGCGTTGCTTAGTTTGTGTCTATTTACAGTTCTGTAGAAATGTTCCGGCGTGTTATTATATAACCCTTTCATCTCGGTCCATCGACCATCTCGATCTCATATAAATGTACATTGTCCAGGTCGAGCGACTCGCCAAAGAGTTCCACATCTACCTGACCAAGGACGGCCGCATCTCCGTCGCTGGCGTCACTTCCAACAACGCCGGCTACATCGCAGAGGCCATCCACAAGGTCACTTCATAAAGTAATCGAATACAGACTCAGTGACATGCAGTTATACAAATGCAGTTAGTCTTGATTTACATTGAATTTGGCACAGCAAACTACTGGATAAAACAGTATTTAATTCAAAGCATTCACATCTGAAGATGTATGTATATTGTATTTTTATGTTTTTAACATTTTTTAAGCAACTTCAATGTACCCAATTATATAGTTAATTTAATTATACATATATTACAAAAAAAAACGTTTATTTTTTACTTTCGCAATCACCTCAACAAAAAGAAATAAATGAAAAGAGTTGTGGAATAATAAACAGTATGTATGATTAAGGTTTATTGTTAAAATAAGTAGATAAAATAAACTTGATGCCAAAAACACAGAAATGAATTCTATTATAATGTTTATGGTGATCCTACTCCTGTACTAGTACTACGCAAAATATGTACAGCTGACGAAACAAATAGACTTATTCTAATTAAAAAAATAACTGATGCAGGTCAATCGTTAACATTGGTAAAACATCTAAACAAAATCTTTCAATATAAATATACACATAATGGGGTCCTTTAAGGACATTGCTTCAATACATAGGGAACACATTTCGCCACAATTTGATTGCATCGTGGTAACAACATTAACACTATTCACCTGCATCCAGAAACTATCAACATTTCCACAAACTATATGAGTGTATTTAACAAACACATACACTTACATCGATGCGTCCACACAAGTATTATAATACACATATTCGCTAGTACATTACTATAACACGGCATACGGCAGTAACTATTGATATACGAATAAAAATTATTAATATTACTATTTACAACATTATCATGGAGGAAATACACGTTACTAATGGCACAGTTGCTTTAAAAATCAATTTAACGCAAGAAACGTGTACCATTACACCAGAGTCAGTATCGGCCGTAAACAAAACAAAACGAACGATAAGGTAAGTAGTGTACAGTGGACCCCCGGTAAGCCGACCAACGTTTTGCAGGGCAATGTACTATCGATTTTGTCGTATTATACAGTACTGTCTTAAACCAACTATAGTCTGGATTTTAATGAAACAGAACTTTGTAGTCTGACATATTACAAATAAGATTCTATCTGAAATACAACTCCATACTGCGTACGTATGTCGAACTGAGCAATTAAAATCAAAACAACACGTCGAGCTCAATACAGTATACAAGTTGCACTTGTTTAATCATGCATTAGTGAAGATTGCCAGAATAATGTTTGTGACATTAGATTCAACAATGATCCGAGGGCCGAGGGTCCACTATATTTGATATAGAAAGTGTGTAGGTGGCGGTAATATTTCTTACATTCATACTAAATAGAAGAGATTATTTTTTATTATTAAACCTCATCAAACTTATGACGCCACTGTCGCCTTTATTTTTCGTACAGCAAAAATTTAAACTAAGGGTTTTTGTTTGAATCCTGAACATTTATCATTCTTGAAATTTTTCAAAACAATTTACCCAAAGGAGCCATACATAAATAATGTCACAAGATTTTCATGATTTCTCTTTTACCGCTCCGACCTTGTCCGGTGTGACGTCACATATTGCAATGATAACAACGAAAGCAGTGCATGCGATGGCGTTATCGGTCATCATAGGCGGCAACCACGAGTACATAATTAGATTGAATATTTTGAATTGAATTGTTTTTGCGTACCGAACATTTGGATATATGACTTCACAAAGCTTTATACTCCTAGGCCCCTCTCCATTAATGTGTGATGTAATTTATGGATAACCCCTACAGGCAATGTGCCTACTACTCTTTCTAGTATTACAAACAGGATATTTAAGGCAAAGCCCATGTAACAATACCCCGTTACATGTACAACCACATATTTCAAGGCAGACAACAAACACCACACTATCTTGGTTCAAAAGCCTAGCCAACACACCAATAGTAATTATAAAAATAGGTAACGATTTAGCTGAGCACAAACGAATTGTTGTTTATAATTATGTATATAAAGAATTCTACTCGTTCCGCTGTTAAATATAAGAAAACATTCAACTCACAACAAAGACTTAAAAAAGACGTAAAGGTTCGGTCTTTTTTAGACACATGAAGCCGCCATTACCTCTTCAACTTTTTGTGAATACAATTTTGAAACAAACCATTTCGGTTCTTTATATAAACACGAACACTCATTTAATATTACATAAAAATTGCTTGAATTTAACATCAGTCTCATTGGAAGTATATAATTTTCGAGTAAATTTTACAGTTGGGACTGTTGACCGATAGGTCTTCGTAAATAGCTTGCTTGCATACAAGTCTCTCTCAATTTTAAATATCCGTTATACAGGTTGCTCCAGAAAATGGGTCAGTTGTTTGAAAGAGCACGATCTTTTTACCTTATTATCGCACGTATATCTTGTGTAACGATAAAGTTATAAGTGTAGAATCTAATTAAGTTTTTTAATGTTATTTATGGTTTCTGAAAAAACCTATACAACATAGTTTAGGAGTGAATATTAATGCTGTCTGTTTATATCTTATGTTTATATATTAATCTGTTTTATTGCATCGTCATTAGGATATATTCACAAAACAACTTCTATAACAGACAACTGTTCTATTTTCTGAGATATCCTGTATTTTTATATACATGTACATATATTTATATATTTAACATAAAATATTTAACACATGCGTGGCTAGGCAGTTCTCTGCCTTTACTGAGTACTACCACAAAATGGTATTAAAGTAATATGGGTTGAGGATAGGACAATTTAACAATGAGAACAGAGGTCGAGAGTCTGATGGGAATATACTATAACAATCGAAACGTCATTGAGTTAGCTACGATTGGCCCGCTCTTTACCAATGAGAGCTTGGAACACATTGACACTTCGAATTTTAAAAACACAGCACAAGATAGCAGAGATAGTAAAATTTTTTGGAACCTAATTTTATTTACGGGCAAGTGAGTTAGTTTCGGCTGCCTAACATTAGTGAAATAAATTCAATATACAGGGTAGAATGACAATAAATATTTATGGGTTTTATAGTAACATGCAAATATGAAGTTTACTGTTATAGTGTTACTTCTATTATGTATTTTATTATAAAGTACTAAAACATACTTTTGAAAACAATTATGCTATATTCTGGGTGATTAACTATTTACATACGACATATAAATGTAAAGGATACATGTGGTGCACAATTATGCATTTTATTTCTATATGTATGTAAATTATGTAACATAATTTATTAGGACAGCAAATTAACATGGGCTTTAATGTATATACACCAAATCATCAAATATATAACATCCAAATGAGAAATATTTCCCAGAACTCAAATAATGAATAGGATAAGAGTGTTGAAGATATATTTCTTACTTTAATGTTTTGGCATGTTATGTAACAAATGGCAGATTTTCAGATTGTCTTCTTATTTACAATTTCAACTTAGTATTTGTGCGCTGAATTCAAAATAACTGTTACAATAACTAGGCTTCTACATGTGTCGAAAGACCGAAGCGTATATTTTAAAAATATTTACTGCTTTCTGTCGTATATACTTTCACAAATAAACAGTAAAATGCTCATTTATATATACTCTGGTCTATCGCGTGTTATTTAATGATGGTGTTATTACCATCCCAATTAAACGTTAGGCAATCATATGCAACTTAAAATTGAAACACTTAACCATAATCCCTTGAAATTTTTTCCAAATTAGTTATATTGTGTTTAATATGTCAATAAGAAATTATTAAATAATATTTTATTTGTTGCTGGTAGTTTCATTATATTCACTACAATAAGTAAATCGGTTTGCTTTATTCCAAACTTCATACACTTGAAGTTTCATTAATACTATATTATTATATTTCGACGTAATACTGCACTGTATTTTTGTAAATCAAGCGATTTTATTGTTGTCTCAAAATGAACGAACTTCCAATATTTAGCCTCTTTATTTCAGGGGAAATGATGTTATACAAATGTTTAGAATATATACGTAAATATATACATAGTACAAACTCTAAAAAAGTGTATACAACAATAAAACTAACAGGTCACACTTTGCACTTCACCTTAGATGTCCAGACTTATGCAAATTTCATTACAAATATTATTATTAAAAGGATATCTCTCCAAAGTAGATTATTGCTCATCATTTGTTTAAAGGCATAGTTTCACTTACTGGTTGCGAGTCAGTGGAGTTGGCGGAGTCCTCGGCGAGCAGGCGGCTGAGCTGGTCGTGTAGCGTGTCGGTGCGGCGTTCGCACACGTCGTCGCCCGCCATCATGCCTTCCTCCAAGTACGAAAACGAATCCAAATTTATGTCGGACGTAGTGATCGCTGTACTGTATATGTCTATTCGCTTTTGCTGCGACCTCGCCTCCGCCACTTTCTCAGATAACTTCTCCTTAGCTTTCGTGAGCGCATCACACTCACTCCCGTCCGCCTTGACCTCGGTCTCTTTCAGTTTGCCCGCGATTTTAGCTTTGAGCGCGAACGACGAGTCGTTGCTCGAGGAACAGTCGTCTTGCAACTGGCTGAGCAACGTGCGCGTCGCGTGCGACATCACGCCAGTGCCGCTGTACAGTTCGCTGTTCTCCCCTAAAAATATTTGGCACCTTATTGATTGCGTATTTATTTGTTACCTTAATTCAAATAAGTACAACAGTAACGATATGTATGCGAAACTTGAATATAAAAGATTTAGTTGCAAACCTTACCGCTAGGTGTCGCGCGCTGTATGCTCTCCTGCGAGGAGTGTTTGCTCTTCGCTTTGTGAGTGGACATGTACTCACTGTCGCTGTCACTGGACATGCCCAAGTCCAGGTGTAAGGAGTTCAGCTTATCGTCGTCTTTCTCTTTCCTCGATACTGTGTCCAACTCCATCTCCCAATCGGTGACGCTCGAGGAATCCTTGCCTCCCTCACAGTCTTTACTATAGCTACATTTGTCCGCTTTGTCTATGATGGGCAGAACGGACTCCTCAATGGGGACGATACCGCCTATGCTCTCGGTAGTCGAGTCTAAACTACTGACAGTACAGGTCTCCTCAGCGATTTGATTTTCGAATAGGACCGGCGTATCTTTTGTGATGTGCGCCACTTTTTTAGTATTGTCCTCTGTCGGGCGCGCGCTCCCGCGACTATCCAATATCTCTGACATTGTAGTCGTACGACCGGTTTGTTCGTTATTCAACTCTAGAACTATTACGTTCCCCGCACACTTAGCTACTCCCTCTTGGTCGGGCTTCGAAGCTTGCAAGAGTTGGTTCACATTTTTGCCCATAATAATTTTCGACATGTCGTTACTATTTTTTGAGAAAGTTAGAGCCTTACCTATCGTCGTGCCCTTCTGTACTACTATAACGCTGCCCTTAGCGCTGGACGGCCGTACGATGGGGTTTGTAATCTTCGGCGTCGTTGGTGGCAGCCCTTTTACTGGCACTATGTCTGCAAGGTTTGCGGTTTTGATCGGCTCTACGTTTACGATTTTATTCGAAATAGTGCTGACCGCAGCCGGCTTGGACACTACAGTCAAGGCCGCCGGTTTGTTGACGTGTGAGATGGACTGAGAGCTGACAGGCACCAACTTCATAGCACTCGAGAGACCTTTAAAATGCAGGAGCGGTATTTGCGCCTCACTGCCCGATTTCGTCCTAGCTTTCGCTGGGAGGACAACCATTTTTTGGCCAGATTTTGGATTTAACACAACAGCTTTGGCTGAGACTTTCAAATCTGTTGCGGGAATACCTTTTGGTGTGAGTATTTCTGTAGTTCTGTTAGATATACTATTCGAACTGATAGGCGTGCCTTCTCTATTGTGCGCGATGTTACTGGCTGAAGACGTGACTGTTATCTTAGAGTTGGACAGGTTTTTGGCATCGCTCGCTGGCTTGGAGACAACTATCATTTTTTCCGACACCACTGGTGCTGTATGCGGGCGAGATTTCGGTATCGAGCCTATTACTTTAGTGGTGACGAGTTTGTTGGGGGTGTGCAACGCTTTTTGAGCTGAACTAGGCGCGACGACTACTTGTCGGTTTGAAATAAACTTAATACCCTCTGTGGGTTTTTGTAAAATTTTTACTTTTTTATCGGCCGGTGTAATTTCGCGGTTTTTGATGATGAGATGGCAGGGTTTGCCTGAGATTGTTTGTTTGACGGGCGTGCCTTGCGCCTGGAGTGTTGTTGGGTCATCGGGATGCGCGTTCTCTGACACGCCGAGCTCATGGGGCACTGTGGCGGGCTGTGTGAGCAGTTGCATCGTGGGGGAGTCGGTCACCATACCGGGGGACGATATTATTTTGGATTTTAGCTCGTCCATGTAGTCCGGTTTGGTTTTATTTCCTAATATTGCTTGGGCATAACTTGCTTGGAAAGAGTTTGGCGGGCCTGAATACTCAACCTGCATAGACACGGGATTGTATTGCTTCCCAGGCGACATTGGCATTTCCTTAGATTTTCTCTGAGATTTTGCGATCTTAGTTTTGTGTGTGCGGTGCTTGGGTGGCGCCGCGCGAGGTGGATGACTTGATTTACTAGTCGACACTTTGCTGACTTGATTGTACGAGTGCTTGGACTGGCCTGATGGTTTGCCTGTGGGGATATAACAATTTATTTACATACATTTAAGATATGAGCCACGGTGGCCGAGTGGTTCTAGTAGGGGAAGACCTCTGCCTACCTCTCGGGCACTCTTATGGGAAGGATATATTATATAATATTATATTTAAGATTCCTCACAAATGAACCTAAAACTTAGCAAAGTTTGCTGTTCAGTAACCATACAGAGACACTGAAACCAAGAATATCCAAGACTATGGTACAAATATTAGTGCTCATCACACAAATGTCAGAATTGAATCTGTGACGTAAAGCTTGGCAACCAAGCACTCTGATCGCTAGATCTGATTGTCGCCTGTCCTTATGCATATAAAATTATAATCATAGACAATATATGAATGTATACAATATAATGAAAACTCACTGGTGGCTGGTTGTGAGAACTTGGAGTATATCTGTGAGAGGTTCAGGTGTTTCTGGTTGGTGTTGGCTGGGATGTTCCTCATGTTTTTCACAGGTGTTGTACCATTGTCTGGTATTGCACCACCTTCTGGCACTTTTCTTTTGCGGTTCATCAGTTCCGCTTCCCAAACCTAAAAGTTATTTTGAATAATGCATATATTCAGCTTCATACAAATATTATAAAGCTAAAGAAGGATAGTAGATAGATGCACTAATCACATAAACTTCTAAACCGATTCGAAAAAATATTTATGCATTAAGCCTATTCATGTTATAGGTATATCATCATATCATTGTACCTTACTATTTAGTGCAAATGCAACTGGGGGCTGGGCAAAATTTGATATCATTAGTATTTTTTCTGGAATAAAGGATCCTGTCTTAATCCAGGTTTCCGTTTCGCAGTTCTGGCATGTACAATAAGTAAAGTTAAAATAAAGAAATTGGTACTTACTTTAGCTGAATGATCTTCCATTGCAATTGGCGGATATAAAGTCTCATCCATTGTATCATTGGAGGTTAATGCTGTCTCTGCTGTCTGACCTTCGGTGTCTGGAATTTCTTCCTCGTTTGATTTTGGAGCCACCAGTTTCTCTGCTTGTAATCTTTTTTGGATCTCTTTATTCTCTGCTGCAGCTGCCTCAGCCGCCTTGTCAGCAATCTCTGTGTACATTGTTTGGGCAACCCCCCGTGGCAGTAGAGGCACCCGTCTTCGACCCTCCTTGATCCATTCCAGTCCTGTGTTTGGACCTGATAACCTGGTTCAATTCAGAATTTATTAACTTTGTGGAAATTATAAATGCATGACCAGCAAAATTAAAGTTTAAGAGTAAACAGCCTCAACCACCCATGTCAAATTAGACCAATGGCCACCATTTTTGTTAAAGCAAAACAAATATATAAGTGACAAAGTAAATTTTCTGCTCGATAAACAGCGATAGACATGCCATCTGGCACATTGCGTCTAACAATATATCTCCTGCAAAATATGGATATGTGAGTACTACCTACACACCTCTGCCTACCCCTTCAAGAAACATATAATAACAGCCAAGAATCTATAAAGTAGTTTTTGTAAAGTAAAGTAATAAAGTAGTGTGAGTATATATTATAATAATATAATATATCCTCACGCCTTCCCACAAGGGTCCCCGAAGGGGTAGGCAGAGGTGTATAGGTAATACAGGTAATACCCACACACCCACTTTCCGCCAGAGGTATATTAGG